>QEOT01004840.1:2367-23773 GCA_003123785.1 Pterocarya stenoptera | reverse complement strand
GTCTACTAAGACCCGTACTGTAATCGTAGATGTTTTATTTGTTAAGTATGAATGGATTACGCTTTAATTATTTGGGATATTATAAGTTTGGTGCATAGTATTGTTAAAAAAAAAAATTTATCCGCTGCGAATGTTGCATAATGCTAGATGCATGTTAGGAATATTGCATCTTATATGTCATGAACGGGGGCAGGTAACTTTGTGTTGCATGTCCCGACGCTTCGGATGTCCATCCGATCCCAAGCGGAATCTGGGGGCGTCACAAGCATCGTGTAACCATGCTTAGGACAGATTACCCATTTCATATGGTGAATCCGTCCGGCACGTGCGTCTAACCAGACAACACACGTACCCTATTCCTTTACCTCTTAAGATCATCATTTAATACATTGGTCACGGACTCGTATGGTGAACGCCATACTCCGTTACCAACCTTCTCATATCCGGCTAGCATGACTCTCCGTGCTACCCGAACCTCATGACAGTTCATCCCAACACTTAGTACGATGGGACTCTGTCTATAAACATACTTTACGTCACGCCACATAGCTCGAGACTAAATCCCAAGCTATGCTGTGACCCTGTCACGTCATCGTCCATACATCCTAACCCATCACAGCACAGCTTCATGATTGACCACGTCATTTCATGACGTTGCCCAATCACGTTTCCGCTGCACTGCTCTGACACTTCTTGGCCACTTAGCACATATTCCTGGCCAGAAGCCGACTACTCGGCGACGCTCATCGCCGTAGGCTATGGCCGTATCATTATTACTGCACATACCTCAATACTTTACCTCACTCCATATAGCTCGAGACCATTCCCAAGCTATATCGTGACCTTGTCACGTCACTTCTGACATTCTGTTACGTCACCTTACAACTCATCACGAGTATGGTTCCTCACGTACTCTCGTCACAACGTGACACCTCGTCACGTTCCCTCTACATCACTCTTACGTTAACTCTTCATCCATCACAAGCACGACCTCTTAATCGGCCACGTCACTTAGTGACATTGCCCAGTCACGCTTTCGCTACGCTACTCCGATACTTTCCAGTCACTTCACACTTACTCCCGGCTTTAGGCCGATTACACGGCGACACCCGTCGCCTTGGACTACAGCCATATCACACACTTCGGGACACTGTTCCACAGTTCCCGACACCATACGTCGAGCTCTTCGCCCATTACTACGACTTCACCTTTATTTTCGCGACACGCCATACAGTGTATCGCTGCACCTCATAGAGTACAATCCTCATGTACTCCCTTCACAGGACTACGCTACGTCCCCACTATGGCATTCACGCCATATGGTGCGTCACTCCATTACAATGGAGTACACTCCTCGTATACTCCATCCACGACGTTCCACTATATCACTAATACGACACACATGTCGTACTGTGCATCGTTCCACCATACGGAGTACACTTTTCACGTACTCCATTCACGGCACTATGCCACGTCACCGCTATGACACACGCCATATGGTGCCTTGTCTCACTACACAGAGTACACTCCACGCGTACTCCTTACACAGCACTAGGCCATGTCACCGCTATGGCACAAGCCATACGGTGCCTCGTCTCACTACACAGAGTACCCTCCACGTGTACTCCTTTCACAGCGCTAGTCTACACCACTACTACTGCACATACACTGCCACCACACTTCACAGCACAGCTTTACAACACTACACAACACACTTCCCAACTACGCCCAACATTTCATCACCTCACGTCACATCGCCACTACACAGCAAATCCTATAATTCAAGCAGCACAGTCCACAACCTAATACTAACAGCACAGTCCACAACCTAATCAACTAGCTAGCATCTAACATTTAATATAAAAAGCGAGGGATAGAGATTTATACCATCGACGGGAAAACCCGTGCGTCGCTCTCTAGCCGTTACAGTGATAAAGCCGGAGGAGCGTACGGGGTGGCTACACCGCCTACAGAGGCTGTTTAGGCGTTTGGATAGCTAGGTGTGGTCTTGAAAGGGCCTAAGGTGGCCTTGATGATGCTGGCAAGGGAACATAGCACGACAGCTATAGCCGTGTGCAGTGACGGTCAATCACGCGCAGTGATTATCCATCACGTGCAGTAACCAACCCACCACATAAAGTGGTGGTTTGGGCCTAAGGCTGGGCTAAGGGAACTGCTGGAGGAGCCGTGGAGGCTCAGTGGTGATCGGCACGGTGGCCTACGGTGGCTGGCCGTGCACTGTGAGGGAGGATAGGCCGTGGGAGAGTGAGAGAGAGTGTGCATGCATGGGGGACAGATCGGGGTCGTGGGTGGTGCCCCTTTTTACGTACCCAAGACATGATAAAAATATGAAAATCCATGATTTTATGTAAATAATTATGCATCAAGTTATTTATGAAAATTCATGATTTTATGAAAGGAATTATGCATTAAAATAATTTATGAAAAGACATGCATGATTTTATGTGAAGATTTATGCATTAAAGTATTTATGAAAAATCAGGATTTTATGTGAGAAGTCATGCATCACAACATGTTATGAAAGAATGCGATTTTATTTGAAATCTATGATATGATATGACAAGTATGAATATGATTTCTTTTGAAATCTATGATATGACAAGTATGCAAGTATGATTATGATGAAATATGAATGATAAGATATGTAATGGCATATGTTATGATATGAAGACGGTACCTATGTTATGGGCATATTGCATTGCCAGGTCGTACATGCTGGTAGTGCACCCAGTATGTCTCCTTATGTATGGATTTCACAACCCGCGGCCACGGGCGGAATCAGAATCTATTTAGATTCGCTAACCCTAACTCGTGGGAGTCAACAGTGAGTAACGGCCTATGACAAGTGAAAGATAAGCTCATGTTCATGTTCATGTTATTTACGTATATATTCATGAGTATGCACGTTTTTCATGAAACTGTATGTTTATTATGTTTACTGTATGACGTGTGCTTATTGAGTATTCGACTCATTTTAGTTTATTTTCATGTTTTTAAACCACCCAGGTGATGACATTTATGAGGATGAGACTGCAGGACAGGACTTGATCCCGGGAGGCGAGGCAGAGGCCTAGACGGATTTTGCTATGATTAAGCTTTATGGTTTAAGATTTAATTAAATTATTTTGATAAGCACATGAGACTTCCATAATTGTTTTAAATAAGTGCTTCCGCAGACTTTATTTTTTTGGATTTTTAGTATTTAATAAAAATTTTTTTATTTATGGAATCGTTTGCATCTGGCGCGTTATTAAAAATAATTTTTTTTCTAGTTCAAGTTTAGTAGTAGCACACTAGCTCCCCAAAAAATTCTAAAATTTCTTTATTGGGGAGCGGGGTGTTACAAATATTCACATTAAAAAATTCCTATATTAATAACTCAACTCTGATCAACCTCATTTTAATGGTCACCGACTAATCAATCTCCAAAATAAATCAAACTAACACATCAAGCCTGTAGAATTAAAAACTTAAATCTTATTACAAATTAGTCCTTCAACTCTGCAATTCTAAAACCTTAAACAAGATAAGATTCATTCCCCGAAATCTTCAAGGTCGATGACCTTAAATCTAAAGCACTCACCTTCTAAAGCTTGCAAAATTCTAAAACCCCAAATGTTGCCAACTACTTATCAAAGACAGCTTATCAAAGTCGGTAAGACCTAAAACTTCTAATTTAAGAAATCCCTCAAATGTTTGTTGAACCTACCTCCTTAAATCTCATAAACCTATTTCCTAAAAACTATAGGACCACAAACCTTAGCTAAAACTTCTCATAAAATCTATTCTTGAAGTTCGTTGAACTTACAACCTCCTACTCCAAAGACTCAACACATAATTCTACGGAACTTAAGATCTCAAGTAACCTAGGCGAACTAAAGCTATTCCCACCTTAGCTGCAACTTGAGTTCTACTCCATAGAGTTCACCAAGACCATATCGTTCCCTTCGAGTCTCGATATTAAAACAAACCAATCACTAAGAGTTCAGGCCTACTACACAAAATCTTCAAGCCTAACAATGATATTTACAGTCGTACCATCTTCTTGTCATAGCATAGCCCTTAACCAACTTTTCAACTCAAACAGATTAAAATAAAATTATGGCAAAATAAATTAAAATACAACAAAATGCCATGAAATAAAATAGAATAAAACTAACCCAGTATAATAACATACAATAAATTAAAACAATTAAAATAACATACCTCAAACAACATAAAATCAAAACAAAACAAAATCTCACAAATAAAATAAAATTCCATAAATAAGATAACATACGATAAAATGAATAAAACAATGAAAAAGTACACAATAAATTATTAAAACAAATAAAATAATTGACCATAAAATAAAACAATTAAAATAAACTAACAGAATAAAATAAATAAGCAAACAAAGTAGTATACAATAAAATAAATAAAACCAATAAGAACAACATACTTTAAATTGAATCATTTCAAATCCCAGTTTTAAAACTTTCTGGTATTGCACCTATGAGACATGTGGCTTTACCCAGAGCCGAGCTGCTCTGATACCACCTGTGGCGCCCCCAACTTTCATTTACGGACACACACGAAAATCGAGACGCTGGGATGATGACGACACGGTCACGCACCCCATCGACATGTGCTGAGTGTGTGTAATGCAACATGTGTAAGATAAACAATACGCAGCGGAAATGTTAAATCAAATAACTAATTACCAGAGTTTAATACAATACAAAAGTACTGAAAATCCACATGTCAACATAATACGATTTTTGTTTACAAATCAACATCAAATCAAATAAAATACAAGAAGCATAAGCGAACGATAATCTTCAAATACAAAAAATAGCCAATGTCCCTACTCCTCAGGCGGAACCGCATTCTTGGGCTCAGCCTCCTCAAAACCTGCATCAAAATCTACAGTACCAAAAAATGGTACCGCAGGTAAGTAAAATCCAAAATGCTCCAAGATAATAAATATATTAAAACAACTAACACTATGCATGCACATGATGACCAAATCCAAAATCCGAGAAAAACACTATTTCTTGAAAATTACAATTTTTCCACACACGCCAAAAATCACCATTTGGCACAAAACTCAATCCAGGAATAATTCCATTAATTCTAATTTTAACCGTATGCACCATGGCCTCCCCTAGGGACCATCCACATACTCTGGCTCTCATCGTCACCCCACGGGTAACGACCATGCAAGTGATACACGAGTGATGCCCAGTTCCGCGCCCACCGCGTACATAGCCAAGCATCCTCTGACCCCCGCTAGCCCGAGGAGTCACGGAGTCGGATCAAGAGCGCTACCATCCCGTCCAAGTCTCGGACAACAGCCCCAGGGGACGACACTCAGTATATTCCGATCCCGAGTGTCCAGAGGAGCTCCACCGAGATAATATCCCATCTCGGCCTAGGGGTGATACACAAACATCCGAAACGCCTTAAACACAGTTTCTCAAAACACACACACCCACGCATGCGTGCACAATGCTATGAAATCAACCAATTACCAACAATCAACATTTATTAGTACAACCAGATAACCAAATCACAGTTTATAAAATAGGTTAGTGTAAAAATATATTAAAGTCTTAAAAGTCTTTCGGAGAAATACTTACAGTGCTATATAATAATTTTAGGAGGATCACGGAGGTGCAAAAGGCGGCTGGAAAGCAACGCAGCAGTGCAAAAACACTGTGGTCGAAATACACAGTATACCCAAATTCCAATGGAGTCAAATGAAGACTTGAATTGATAGGGTAGGGCCTATGGAATGTGGTGAAGCTAGTGGAAGCAACGGTTGGCCGTCGGTGGCGGCCGAAACGGCGGTGGAAGGCCAAAAAGGTGAGAGCTCGTGGAGGTGACTCCGGCGACGGATCGGAGCTGGAATTGGGTGGGTTAGGACGGCAAGGGGCCGGTGATGAAGTGGTGAAGAAATGGTGGCCAATGGTGGCCAGACGGCGGCGGCGTGATGAAATGAAGCTCACGGCTTCGCACTGCTCGTGGCGGCTAACGCCGGCGTTAGCTGGCCTAAGATTTAAAGGGAAGACTCGCCGGCAGCTGGGGAGTCGATTGGTGCTGGCAGTGTGAGCCACGGACGGCCGGCGGCAGTGCTGGATGCTAAAGAGCCGAACGGCGTGGGGAGAGGAGAGAGAGAGGGTCTAGCTGGGGGAAAGGATTCAAACGGAAAGAAAGAAGGAAAAGAAGAAAAAGAAAAGAAAAGGAAGAGGAAAAAGAAAAGAGGAAAAGAAAAGATGGGGAAAAGAAATGAGGTCCAATCCTCACAACTTTTGGGTCACAACTGATCCTCAAAATAACTATTTTTAAAACAGTAAATTAAATAAATCAGTTTAAACTTAAAACTAGTTAAAGTAAAATATTAAACTCCAACAATAACATTCTTTAAAGTAAAAAGAAATTAAATTACAGAACACTAATTAAAGTTAATCAAATGCAGTGCAATGTTTTAAATAAAACAATAATAATTTTAAAACCCATAAACAAACCAATTTAAATTAAAGATCAATTTAAATCCGAAACAATAATTAATAAGAAGAAAGTCTAATAAAATAATTTTCACAACTTAAAATATTATAAAATAATATTCTAAAACTCCCAAAATTTTAAAACCAGAGAATCAATCTTTAAATTAAAAACAAACTAATCCTTTATTAAAATACACTAAAATACGGAGTGTTACAATTTTGGCAACGTACTTTTTGTTTCTATTTTTTTTTCAACCCTAGAACGAGGAACCCAAGAATTAAAGATGCAATAAATAAAACATAGAATCAGACCTAATTGGAAATCGAGCTTTGAATACCAAATGATATGAGCCCGCAAGAAGGGAATCCTTTGAACCCACAATCAATTTAAAAACACACCCAAGAAAGCCAAAATCAAGTCAATGGATGGAGAATCTAGACCCGTTGAAGAACCCGTCTTAAGAACCCAGATTACAAGGAGGAACGCCACAAAGGTTGTAATTTACCTTTGATAAGTTCAAAAGTTCAATCAAGAACAAGAGGAGTAAACTCAACTCATAATGAAAATTCAATATTGTCTACTCTTCAAATGAGGCTACAAAGAGTGTTTAAACCAAAACCTAATTGAAATCGTAGGCCAAAATAAACCACTCAGTTCCAAAAGTACCCTCGGATGAACAGTGTTGAGGCTACAGTACCGCACTACAGTGCTTGCTACAGTACCACTCTTTAAACCCTAGTTTCTAACATGTAACTTTCCAAATAAGCCCTTTGGCCAAAATAAAAAGCCTTGCCAAAAATCCTAATTCATAAGAAATAAGACATATGTGGGCCAACTATCCTCAAACCCACTTATTTTAAACTAATAAAATAAATCCTTTAACCAAATTGAAAGCCTTCAATAACAATAGGCCATATCTCTAAGTCATGTCTTACACAGCTTGAATCAAGTGGATCAATATTGGTTCTTGTTCTTTCAAGCCCATCTTGAGTGTTGGGCTCTTGCCAGCTTTATCCCAAGTGGATTGCACCAATCCTTGCATTGCTTCCTTGATCTTCTTGGCTCTTGATCTTGTAATTGGCCCATCTGGAACTTGCAAAGGATCTTTAAGACTAGGCCCACCTTAGTTCCCATCACCAAAGCTGTGCTACAACTACCGCATTATTCTTTGGGCGTAATCAAGTGGATTGCACCAATTCTTGCATTGTTTACTTGATTTTCGTGGCTATTAATCTTGTAATTGGCGCATCTGGAACTTGCAAAGAAACTTTAAGACTAGGCCCACCTTGGTTCCCATCATTCCCCATTTCCTCAAAAGGATTCGAGCTCGAATCTCCACCTAGATCAAAGGGAAAGAGGTTAGTAACATTGAAAATAGTAAAAATATGATACTTACTTGAAAGATCCACTTTATATGAATTTTCATTAACTTTTTCAAGAAATTGGAAAAGTCCATCCAAGTTATTCCTGTTATCAACTAGCAAAAGCATTAAAGCTAAAGGAGTAAAGGGATTAAAACCATAAATAATTTCTAAAGAAGAATAAGAAATAGTAGTATACATGGTCCTATTATATGCAAACTCTAATAAGGGCAAATGACCACTCCAATTATATGCAAACTCAATGAATGACAAGCAATACTCCCACAAATGTTCATGCAACGTGTCAATGAATGGCAAATGATACTCCCACAAACATTCATGCAACACATCTAAGATCTTCCTTGCACCAAAATGACCACTCCAAATATATGCAAACTCAATGAATGTCAAGCAATACTCCCACCCATGGTCATGCAACACTTTTAAAATCCATTTTACACCATAATGGCCTAACAAACCACATCCATGCACTAGCATCTCACGCATAAGACTAGTAGGCTCACAAAGTTTATTATCTCTAAACAAATACCAATCTAGTCTATAGCACTTACCAAACGATGCCTTGTCACACGCTCCATACACACAAGCAAAGTCATCATCATTAGAATGCAATTCCTTATAATATTCAAATCTCAATAACTTTGCATCTAAAATGAAGACAAGGACATACCTTCTTGCTAAAGCAACAACCACAAAATTTTTCTTACCTTGTGTGTATTTGATTACATGGAAAAAAAGTCTCATTGCAGTCCTTCCACTTAACATGCATTCTAGTCAACAACTTACTTTGTCCCTTCAATTGTATCAAGGACTCATGTTCTTCAAAGAACAATTTGGTTGGAATTGTTGCACCTGGCACAAAATCAATGTAGTGCTCTATTTCCCTAATAGGTGGCAATCCACTAAACACACCGCTAGGAAACATGACCTCATATCCCTGCAACAAAGAGACAATAACACTAGGCAAACATATGTTAAGTTTGTTACTATCAAAACTCCCCTTAGCATAAAAACTCTTTTTTCTCTTTGTTTTTCTCTCACTTTCTTCACTCTCCCTTTACTTTCCACTCTCCTTTTCTTTTTCATTCCCTTTCTTCTTTTCACTCTCTTTTTTCTGTCTCTCTCTTTTTTTTTTCATCTTTTTTTGAACCCTCGTCCTCACAATTGTTTTTCAACTCATTCTCTCTTTTACTTGAGGTCTTAGCCTCACCCTCATCTTTTTTCTCTCTCTCCTTTTCAGCCTCACTATTTCTTTTTTTCTCAATCTCACATTCACTATTGCTTTGTAGCTCAATCTCACTTTCACTCATGCTTTTTTAATCACTCTCACTTTTCAGTTTCAGTTGGTCCCCATGGACCTGTGTTGGAGTTAAAGAAGCAAGTTTGATTGTTTTTCCATCCATTTCAAAATTGTACATGTTCCTTAACTCATCATGGATCACCTTCTTGTCATGCTGCCATGGCTTCCCCAGCAAAATATGTCCAGTATGCATAGGCACTACATCACAAAGCACCATCTCTTGGTATTTCCCAATGGAAAAACAAACTAGCACTTGCTTATTTACCCTAACCTTCCCACAATCACTCAACCACTGCAACTTGTATGGTCTAGGGTGTTTCAAGGTAGGTAAACTCAATTTCTCAACTAAAGTAGTGCTAGGCAAATTAATACAACTCTTCACATTAATGATCATATTACATACCTTGTTATTGATGTGGCATCTAGTATGAAAAATGTTCTCCCTCCTCTGCTCTGTATCATCCATCCTAATTTGTGTATTGAGAGCACGCCTAGCAACAAGTGACTCCCTATACTCTTCATTCTTATACCCAATCTCAATATTAGGCTCACATCACCTCTTATCTCTCCCACCTTGCAAATTTCTGATTAGGACTTCTCGTTGATCCATCCTATTCCTCACTTGCCCCAACACCAAGTTCAATCACTCACATTGTTATTGCATGCCTTGCAACACAAAGGATGAGTTATCTGTCATCCCCTTTGGTGATTAGTCACTCCTATGAGACATCATAATGTGCTGCATGAAAAGAATGTTAGTGGAAAACCTCACGCACTCCCTTACGTTTTTACTCTCGAACAATGGCACTCCACTCGTGTTTCACTCTTAATTGGTTTTTTCCCGATAATAGTCTTACACTCTCTTGCCTTTTACCTCAATAGTTTTCTCACTCAAGTTCTTTTAGAACTAGTTGAACTAAATCATGACAATACAACCTTGTATTATTCCAACCAGTAATATAGATGCAAGAAACAAGGACAAGAAACAAGGAATGAATAAAATGACACGAGACTCAAGGAATTTATATGAGGGAAAGAGTAATGATAAAACAAGATACCCACTAGAAAGATGTTTTCAGCCCCTTTGATGATAAAGCTCAATCAACAAATGTTTTTCTTTCTCTGCTTCCCTTTTTTTTTTCCTGAATTTTTTTCGATTTTTTTTTTCTTTTCTTTTTCTTTTCTTTTCCTTTCTTTTATTTTCCTTTATTTTCATTTCTTTTCTCTAATTCAATCACAAACAACAATATTCAATTGAAAATCAACCAATTGAATTCAAACACATAAGAATTGTCAATGAAATAGAAGAGAATCAATGGAACGGCACTCCAAGCAATTAACAAACTTAGAGATGCAAGAAACCTTAGGAGATGCAAATTTTAGCCAAACCCAAAAGCATAAAAATTTTGGCAGTGTACTTTTTGTTTCTATTTTTTTTTTTGGCAAGCCTAGAACAATAAAGTCCTAGAATTAAATTTAAAGATGCAAGAAATAAAAGATAGAATCAGACCTGATTAGAAATCGACCTCTGAATACCAAATGATATGAACCCACAGGAAGAGAATCCGTTGAACCCACAATCAATTTGAAAACACTCTCAAGAAAGCCAAACTCAAGTTGGATGTAGAATCTAGACCCGATGAGAACTCGTTTCACGAACCTAGATTATATTAAAATCTAGACTCGTTGAAAAACCCGTCTCAAGAACCCAGATTACAAGGAGGAACATCACAAAGGTTGTGACTTGCCTTTGATAAGTTCAAAAGTTCAATCAAGAACAAGATGAGTAAACTCAACTCACAAATAAATTCAATATTGTCTTTCCTTCAAATGAGGCTACAAAGTGTATATAAACCAAAACCCTAATTGAAACCCTAGTCAAAATAAAACCCTATTTCCCAAAAATGCCCTTGCATGAACAGTGCGGCGCTACAGTGATTCGGCACATGAACAGTGTTGCGCTACAGTGATTCGACGTTTACAGTGCCACGCTACAGTAACGTCTTGAAACCTTAGTTCCTAAAAAGTAACTTTCCAAATAAGCCCTTGGCCAAAATACAAGGCCTTCCCAAAAACCCTATCCCATAAGAAATAAGATATATGAGGGCTAAGCATCCTCAAGCCCACTTATTCTAAACTAAGAAAATAAATCATTTAACCAAGTTGAAAGCCTCCAATAACATTAGGCCCTATATCTAAATCATGCCTTCCACAGCTTGAATCAAGTGTATCAAAATTGGTTCTTCTTCTTTTAAGCCCATCTTGAGTGTTGGACTCTTCCTAGCTTCATTCCAAGTGGATTGCACTAATCCTTGCATTGCTTCCTTGGTTCCCATCATTCCCCCTCTCCTCAAAAGGATTCGACCTTGAATCTCCACCTAGATCAAAGGGAAAAATGTTAGTAATGTTGAAAATAGCAATAACATGAGACATACCGGGAAGATCTACATGATATGCATTATCATTAATTTGTTCAAGAATGTGGAAAAATCCATCCAAGCTATGTCTGTCATCAACAAGTAAAGGCATTAAATCTAAAAGAGTAAATGGGTTAAGTCTATAAACAATCTCAAAATGTGAAAACTTATTAGTAGCATGAACACGCAAATTATATGAAATCTCAATGAATGGCGAACAATACTCCCACAAATGTTCATGTAACATGTCAATGAATGGCAAATGACACTCCCACACACGTTCATGCAACACATCTAAAATCTTCCTTGCACCAAAATGACCATTACAACTATATGTGAACTCAATGAATGGCAAACAATACTCCCACAAACATTCATGCAACACGTTAATGAATGACAAATAATTCTCCCACAAACGTTCATGCAACATGTCAATGAATGGCAAATGACACTCCCACACACGTTCATGCAACACATCTAAAATCTTCCTTGCACCAAAATGACCATTACAACTATATGCGAACTCAATGAATTGCAAGCAATACTCGCACAAACGTTCATGCAAGATGTTAATGAATGACAAATAATACTTCCAAAAACGTTCATGCAACAAGTCAATGAATGGCAAATGATACACCCACAAACATTGACGTAACACATTAATGAATGGCAAAGGATTCTCCAACAAACGTTTATGCAATATCTCAATAAATGGCAGACAATACTTCCACCCATGGTCATGCCACACATTTAAAATCATTTTCATACTAAAATGACCTAAAAAATCACATCCATGTAATAACATCTCACACATAAGACTAGTAGGCTCACAAAGTTTATCATCTCTACACAAATACCAATCTAGTATATAGCACTTACCAAACGATGCCTTGTCACACTCTCTATACACACTAGCAAAGTCATCATCATTAGCATTCAATTCCTTATCATATTCAAATATCAATAATTTTGTATCTAAAATGAAGACAAGGATATACCTTTTTGCTAAGACATCGACCACAAGATTTTCCTTACCATGTGTGTATTAGATTATATGAGGAAAAGTCTCAACACAGTCCTTCCACTTGGCATGCATTCTAGTCAACAACTTACCTTGTCCACTCAAGTGTGTTAAGGACTCATGTTTTTCAAAGAAAGGTCGGGTTGGAATTGTCGCACTTGACACAAAATCAATGTAGTGCTCTATCTCCCTAATAGGTGGCAATCCACTAAACACACCGCTAGGAAACACGACCTCATATCCCTGCAACAAAGAGACAATAACACTAGGCAAACATATGTCAAGTTCGTTACTATTAAAACTCACCTTAGCATAAAAACTCTATTTTTTCTTTATTTTTCTCTCACTTTCTTCACTCTCCATTTTCTTTCCACTCTCATTTTCTTTTTCACTCTCTTTCTTCTTTTCACTCTCTTTTTTTCTATCACTCACTTTTTCTTCATCTTTTTTTAAACCCTCGACCTCACAATTATTTTTCGACTCATTCTCTCTTTTTCTTGAAGTCTTAGCCTCACCCTCATCTTTTTTCTCTCTCCTTTTCGTCCTCACTATTTCTTTTTTTTCTCAATCTCATATTCACTATTGCTTTGTAGCTCAATCTCAATCTCACTTTCACTCATGCTTTTTTGATCACTCTCACTTTTCAGTTTCAGTTGGTCCCCATGGACCTGTGTTGGAGTTAAAGGAGCAAGTTTGATTGTTTTTCCATCATTTTCAAAACTGTACATGTTCCTTAACTCATCATGGATCACCTTCCTATCATACTGCCATGACTTCCCCAGCAAAATATGTCCAGTATGCATAGGCACTACATCACAAAGCACCATATCTTGGTATTTCCCAATGGAAAAACAAACTAGCACTTGCTTATTTACTCTAACCTCCCCACAATCACTCAACCACTGCAACTTGTATGGTCTAGGGTGTTTCAAGGTAGGTAAACTCAATTTCTCAACTAAAGTAGTGCTAGCCAAATTAATACAACTGTTCACATCAATGATTATATTACATACCTTGTTATTGATGTTGCATCTAGTATGAAAAATGTTCTCTGTTCGCTGCTCTGTATCATCCATCCTAATTTGTATATTGAGAGCACGCCTAGCCACAGGAGACTCCCTATACTTTTCATTCTTATACCCAATCTCAATACTAGGCTCACGTCGCCTCTTATCTCTCCCACCTTGCAAATTTCTGATCAGGACTTCTCGTTGATCCATCCTATCCCTCACTTCCACCAACACCAAGTTCAATCGCTCAAATTGTTGTTGCATAGCTTGCAACACAAAGGATGAGTTATCTGTTATCCCCTTTGGTGATTAGTCACTCTTATGAGACATTATAATGTGTTGCACAAAAAGAATGTTAGTGGAAAACCTCACATACTCCCTTACATGTTTACTCTCGAATAATGATACTCCACTCGTGTTTCACTCTTAATTGACTTTTTTCCGACAATAGTCTCACACACTCTTGCCTTTTGCCTCAATATTTTTCTCGCTTAAGTTCTTTTAGAACTAGTTGAACTAAATCAAGACAATACAATTTTGTATTATTCCAACCAGTAATATAGATGCAAGAAACAAGGAATGAATAAAATAACACGGGACTCAAGTAATTTATATGAGAGAAAGAGTAATGATAAAACAAGATACCCACTAGAATGATTTTTTCAGCCCCTTTGATGATAAAGCTCAATCAACAAATGTTTTTCTTTCTCTTTGTTGTAACTATGTGGAACATATGAGAATGCTTCCTTTTCTTTTCTTTTTTGTCGGAATTTTTTTTGAATTTTTTTTTCTTTTCTTTTCTTTTCTTTTCCTTTCTTTTTATTTTCCTTTCTTTTCTTTTCTTTTCTCTAATTCAATCACAAACAGCAATATTCAATTGAAAATCAACCAATTGAATTCAAACACATAAGAATTGTCAATGAAATAGAAGAGAATCAATGGAACAGCACTCCAAGCAATTGACAAACTTAGAGATGCAAGAAACCCTAGGAGATGCAAATTTAAGAAAAACCCAAAACCATAAGAATTTTGGCAGCGTACTTTTTGGTTCTTTTTTTTTTTTTTTTGGCAATCCGTGAACAAAAAAGTCCTAAAATTAAATTTAAAGATGCAAGAAATAAAAGATAGAATTAGACCTGATTGGAAATTGAGCTCTGAATACCAAATGATATGAACCCACAGGAAGAGAAACCTTGAACCCACAATCAATTTGAAAACATACTCTAGAAAGCCAAACTCAAGTCAGTGAATGGAGAATCTAGACCCGATGAGAACTTCTTTCAAGAACCTAGATTATATTAAAATCTAGACCCGTTGAAAAACCCGTATCAAGAACCCAGATTACAAGGAGGAACGCCACAAAGGTTGTGATTTTCTTTTGATAAGTTTAAAAGTTCAATCAAGAACAAGAGGAGTAAACTCAACTTACAAATAAATTCAATATTGTCTTTTCTTCAAATGAGGCTACAAAGAGTATATAAACCAAAACCCTAATTGAAACCCTAGCAAAAATAAAATCCTATTTCCCAAAAATGCCCTTGCATGAACAGTGCGGCACTATAGTGATTCGGCACATGAACAGTGTTGCGCTATAGTGATTTGGCGTTTACATTGCTGCACTACAGTAACTTCTTGAAACCCTAGTTCCTAAAAAGTAACTTTCCAAATAAGCCCTTGGGAAAAATATAAGATATATGAGGGCCAAGCATCCTCAAGCCCACTTATTCTAAACTAATAAAATAAATCATTTAATCAAGTTGAAAGCCTCCAATAACATTAGGCCCTATCTCTAAATCATGCCTTCCACAGCTTAAATGAAGTGTATCAAAATTGGTTCTTATTTTTTAAAGCCCATCTTGAGTGTTGGGCTCTTCCTAGCTTCATTCCAAGTGGATTGCACCAATCCTTGCATTGCTTCCTTGGTTCCCTTCAAATTCTCATGTCTTTTGAAATTACCCACGCTTGGAGGGTTGTTCCTAGTATATATAGGGGCATTTCGAATTTGAATGGACAGATTATGATTTTTTTCAGAAAATTATCATTGTGAGGTCTTGTGTTCCTCTTAGTTCTTAAAAGAACTCTTGAACTTATCAAGTTATCTTGTGGCGTCCAAACAAGCAAACTTATCACCTTGATTCTTGAGGGATTCTCAAGTTTTCTTGGTGTGGCGTTTCTATCCTTCGTAGTCTTGGTTGTCATCTGGTTGGGTGACAAGTCAAGGCTCAACCAATCTTATCTACATGATCTTGGGGTTCTAAACCATCATTGTTATCGGGTTTCATCACAGTTGTTGGTGGAGTTCATATCATTTGATATCAGAGCTTTGGTTCTAAGATAAGTTTGTTTATCTTTTATTTTCGTTTTTATTTCCTATTCCTTACTGAATTGAAAAAAAGAATTCGTCAAAAGAAAAAAAAATTCGTCAAAAGGAAAAAAAAATCGTCAAAAAAAAAAAGAAGAAAAAAGAAAAGAAAAGTAGATGATTCCAGTAAGAAAATTTCTTTGTTTCAATCTTGTTTCTCACCTTATTTGAGTTCTTAACCTTTTTGATGAGTTTTGGTTGTTTCTCATTTTTGAATTGCTGCTGGATTATTTTGAGTTAGTTTCTTGAAGTTTGATTAAGGTAGGCGTGTTCCGTGGCGGAATGTTGAGGAAGAGGCAGAGTCAGAGGAGTTTGATGAGCCATATTTGAACCGGGGCAGACTTGAGCGTGGGTATGGGAATAGAGAAGCTAGGATGGGTAGGCCTAGGAGGGATAATGATTTAGGAAACATAAAGATTAAAATCTCATTTTTTCAAGATAAAAATGATCCAGAAGCTTATTTGGCGTGGGAAACTAAAATGGAGATGGTGTTCGATTGTCACAACTACTCAGAGATAAAGAAGGTTAAGTTGGCTGCAATTGAATTTACTGATTGCCATTGTTTGGTGGGATCAATTGTTGATTAATAGGAGGAGGAATAGAGAGCCATCTGTGGGCACTTGGGAGGAGGTGAAAATGCTTATGAGGAAGCGTTTTGTACCCAGTTACTATTATAGGGGATTGTTTCAAAAGTTGCAAAGGTTAATTCAAGGTTCCAAGAGTGTGGATGAGTATTACAAGGAGATGGAGATAGCTATGATCTGGACTAATGTAGAAGAGGACCGGGAAGCCACCATGGCTAGGTTTTTGCATGGTTCAAATCGTGAGATTGAAGATATAGTCGAGATGTAGCACTATGTTGAGTTGATGGATATGGTGCATCAAGCCATAAAGGTGGAGGAACAATTCAAATGGAAGGGATTGTCTAGGAGGGGACAACCTATGGCTTCCACTAGCCCGTGGAAGACAATTCCAAAAAGGGATGAGCAGCTAAAAAATAAGCCAAAATTTGAACCATCTAAGAATGCCAAACCGACGACCGTTGCTACTTTAGGTAACACCGAGGCTTCAATTTCTAAAACACGTGATATTAGGTATTTTAAATGTTAGGGGCGAGGACACAAAGCCAGCCAATATGTAAACAAAAGGGTGATGGTGATAAACGCCCAAGGAGAGCTTGAGTTGGAGAATGAGGAAGAAGTAGATGATGATGACATGCCATCTTTGGAGGATGCAGATGATGAGCAAAATGCTGTGGTTGGAGATTTATTGGTGGCAAGGCGAGTTCTCAATGTGCAGGTTAAGGAGGAAGAAAGTAACCAAAGGGAGAACTTGTTTCATACTCAATGCTTTGTAAACAACAAAGTTTGCAGTGTCATTATCGATGGAGGGAGTTGCACAAATGTAGCCAGCACTTATTTGGTGGAGAAATTGGCTTTAACCACCTTGAAACATCCTCAACCTTACCGGCTTCAGTGGCTGAATGAATGTAGCAAAATCAAGGTGACAAGGCAAGTGTTGATGGCATTATCCATTGGCAAATATGAGGATGAGGTACTTTGTGATGTGGTTCCTATGCATGCATGCCATTTGTTGTTGGGAAGACCCTGGCAGTATGATCTGAGGGTTATGCATGATGGATTCACAAATAGGTATTCTTTCACTCATAAAAGGCAACCTATTACTCTTGTGCCATTGATTCCAAAACAGGTTAGGGAGGACCAATTGAAGTTTACAAAGATCAAATGAAAAAAAGAAAGAAAAAGAAATGAAGGCCAAAATTGAAAAAAAAAAGAGTTTCAAAAAAAAGAAAGAGAGAAAAACATTTATCAAATTGAAAAAGAAAGAGAGAGGATTTCGGCCATAGTGAGAGCGAGAGAAGAAAAATTCAATTACATTGTAAAAAAAGTGAGATCAAGAGAGCATTATTTTCACACTAGCCCCTTATTGTACTCATGTACAAGGAGGCTCTTTTATGTCCTAATGATCTCGTTGGTGCTTTGTTGAACAATATTATTTCTCTTTTGTAGGAGTTTGAAGATGTCCTTCCCGAAGAGTTACCTTATGGCTTACCTCCAATCCGAGGGATTGAACATCAAATTGATTTCATACCTGGTGCATCAATTCCAAATCGACCTGCTTATAGGAGTAATCCCGAGGAGACCAAAAAACTTCAGAGGCAAGTAGGTGAATTATTGGAGAAGGGGTATGTGCGTGAAAGCACGAGTCCTTGTGCGGTTCCGGTACTATTAGTTACTAAGAAGGATGGAACATGGAGGATGTGTGTTGATTGCCGAGCCATCAACAACATAACGGTAAAGTAACGTCATCCCATTCCTAGATTAGACGATATGTTAGATGAATTGCATGGTTCTTGTGTCTTTACAAAAATTGATCTTAGGAGTGGGTATCATCAGATTAGGATGATGGAAGGTGATGAATGGAAAACTGCCTTTAAGACTAAATATGGTTTGTATGAGTGGTTAGTGATGCCTTTCAGTTTAACTAATGCTCCAAGCACATTTATGCGTTTGATGAACCATGTTTTGCATGCATTTATTGGCAAATTTGTAGTTGTCTATTTTGATGATATCCTAATTTATAGCAAAAACTTGGAAGAACATGTAATGCATTTGAAATCTGTTTTGGAAATTCTAAGGAAAGAAAAGTTGTTTGCTAACCTCAAGAAGTGCACCTTTTGCACGGATAAGCTTGTGTTTCTTGGTTTTGTTGTTAGCAAGAGAGGAATTGAGGTGGACGAGGAAAAGGTGAAGTCAATCCAAGAGTGGCTAGCACCTACAACAATCAGCCAAGTGAGGAGTTTTCACGGCTTAGCTAGCTTCTATAGATAGTTTGTGCTTTATTTTAGTAGCTTAGTCAGCCCTCTTAATGAAGTCATCAAGAAAAATGTGCCATTTCAAGTAGTGGAACATATCAATGATAATGCCTACAAGCTTGACTTACCAGGTGAGTATGGTGTTAGTGCAAGCTTTAATGTTGCTGATTTGTCTCCTTTTGATATAGGTGATGATTTGAGGACAAATCTTTCTCAAGAGGGGGAGAATGATGCAAATCAAGGAGCTGGACATGTTGATCTTACACCTGGGAATGGAGCTGAATTTGCACAAGACCCTTTGTCACTTCCTAGTGGCCTAATTACAAGACTTAGAGCCAAACATTTCAAGGAAGCACTAAATGGGCTAATCCAAGAAAATTGAGCTGATTCTAAAAAGATTAAGATGGGCTCAAACAATAATCAAGACTTAGTCCATGTCATCAAAACAATTGAAGAGGTTAATTAGCATGAACTTCTAGAGCCACTAAGCCCAATAATTCCAAAGACCAACTCATTAAGCAGCCCATTGTCCAGCACGATTTTTGAAATGCCATTCTGGGAAGATTCTGGATGAATTAGCCTACAAGTTGTATCTCATTGGAAAGCCTCATGTCTCTAGTTTCCAATGCATCAAATGGTGTGCAATTTGGAGTTTTCTAGAGGAAGTTAAAGGGGTTTTACTGAAGTGAGAGTGTGTGCACATGTGGGAAAAACCCTAAATCTGAAACTTAGTGTTGTTTTCCTCAGGGCCGTGTGTGTGTTTGGGAAATGAAGAAATGGTTCTTACCTCCTCATGTTCTTCCTCTAACCGAATGTGTAGGAGAAATCCTTGTGATCCTCGAAATGGTGAAGGGAAATAGTGGTGTTTGGTTGGTGAGAAAGTGGTGAGAAAGTGTAAGAACTTGGAGAGAAATGGGGAGTGCCCAAAATCCCTTAGAAGGAAAGTTGAAAACTTGAGCAAAAAGGCCTCCATAACTTTCGGCCATGGACTCTTATAGAGAGCCTTCCTTCCTTCTAGAAATATCCAAGAGCCTTTGCATGGATGCCACTTGGCCAAAACACTCTTCCCTTTCCCTCTTGAGGGGATTGCTTGGGAAATTCAAAGGTTGCCTTGTGTGGGTGGCGTGTCGCCCTCAAAATCCGAAACCCTCTCTTGCCTCACCTTCCACTTTTGCCCTTCTCCCCTTGTCTAGATACATTGCACACTTGGTGGCTTAAAGGTAAAAACACAAAACCCTAATCTTTCTTGAAATCCTACTAGTGTGCATGGTTGCCTTGTGGCAAAAAGGTGCATGTGTGTGTGTCTTGCTCTTGCCGAAACCCTAGGTTACTTCTAGTGATTTTTTGTCTTCCCCGAGTGGTTGCCATCGCCCCCTCTCTCTCTTGCTCCTCCAAAAAGTTTCTTTTTGAACATGCCCTTCTCTCTTCCCAAGCAAGATCCTTTTGGAACTCCAAAAGTTTCTTTTGCATGCTTTCCAAGTGTCTCCGAAATGGCCTTGCATGGGTTGACAGGCCCTAATTTGGTGACATCATCCTCCACTCACTCCTTCTAGAAACTCCTGCATGTTGGACAAGTATCACTCCTTGCCTCTTTCCTAGGTTTCTTTCTTGAATAGACTAAATTTCCCTTCTTGTGCCATGTGGCACCTACACCCATTTTAAGAAATCATATTTGGGATTCCAAGCCCTAATGCTACCCTTGTTGACTGAAATCTACATGGGCCTTGTTGGGCTCTTTCCTCCATTTACCTCTTATAGACTTCCTATTTTTAGAACTCTTGACATCCAAAAGTATAAAATACTCTAAGGCTTTTCCCCCAACACTCAGAATCTTCTAAGGACAAAAATATTTCTCCAAATAAAAACAGGAACGAGGACTTGGCAAAGTCTGGGTTCTCACACAAGCATTGATCTTAAGGAACATAACAAATGAGAATTCAACCATTCTTTCCCTCGGCTTACTTGGGATCAGAACGGTCAAAAGAAAGGTTGTAATATGACTTAGGTTAGGCTATATGAAAAAAAATTGAATAAAAGAACACGATTCAAAAACTTCCAAGTACATATCTAATGAATCTTATTAAACATCTCAATAAAGCACATTCCTAACTTAATTTACTCTTCAATCTTTCAAATCATCGAATAATGCCTCTTTTTTATTTTTTTTCTTTTCTTTTTTTAGAATTTGGTGAACATTTATATGTCACCCTGGTATTTGACTATTTCTACTCAACCTTGGTATTTCTGCCTTTGAAGCTAACTCACTTGAACAACTAGTAACTCGTGCTCTTCATTTAGTGTATAGGTTATACTCCAATGTGGAGAGGTATGGATAGTGTAGGTATATAAAGAAAAAAAGGCTATATGTTTCTTGACTCAAAGTTGGCTACTATGGGTCTATATTTGAAAGGGTTGATTTGAAAGGCTCAAACGTTAATCCTAAATTTACCTTTATCATATCCTAAGTATAGCCGCCATCACACCACAAGCCATGCAATGATATTCTCAAAAGAAGTGTCCAATTCAATAAAAATCAATAAACCCTTATCACAATTTTCAGTATTTGTA
>QEOT01004839.1:255179-312280 GCA_003123785.1 Pterocarya stenoptera | reverse complement strand
TTACTCTTTCATGTAACCAAGTTACCTCCCACAAAGATACAATATCCAGTATTAAATGTTCTATCTAAAGGAGATCCTGCCCAATCAACATTTGAAAAGACTTCAATTCTAAAATGTCCATTTGGTCGATACAATAATCTAAACCAGGAGCTCGCTTAAGATTATAAAGACTGATTGCACGAATCAAAGCCAAGACAGAACAAAGTAAATTTAGCCTACAATCAAGCAATATCATTCTAAGTCAATTTTGTATATTTTTGTAATTGCTGCATTAACTTAGACAAATCTGTAACTGCTGTAGATTTTTAGCCAAATTGATGTACATTTCTGTAAATAATTTTTCCTAGTCTTGTATATAAGTCAGCTCCTATTGCATCAATAAAATGTGGAAAAATATTCATTGACAAACAGCAGTATTATTTCTCTTATATGGTATCAGAAGAGCTAGTCTCACAAGAGCATACGATCCCAACTATGTCGTCTTCCTCATATCCCCTTTCACTAAACACTCATCCCTCATTTGGCACTGATAAACAGCTTATTGTCCTCAATATTACTGCCCAAACCAATAAAAAGCTAACTCCCTCTACTTTTCCTCAATGGTTTGCTCAATTCGAAGCACTCCTTATTGGCTATGATTTACTTGACTATGTCAATGGTACATCTTTTTGCCCTTCTCCCGTTGGCACTCCAACTGCCGAACTAAACAAAACCCATTAGGTTTGATAGGATAAACTTATCCTCAGTGCCATCCTAGCCTCTACATCTCCCACAATTACACCACTCATAGTCACGACAAAAACATCACACGAGGCTTGGAATAAACTCAAATATTATACGCTAGCCGTTCAAGGACACGGGTTATGCAACTCAAGGAGGAACTCACCTTGATTCAGCGTGGGAATCGGTCAATCTCTGACTACTTGCATGCTGTGAAGGCCCTGGCAGATGAAATACATCAATCATCCAATTTCTGAAAACCTTATATGTCTTGAATGGGTTAGGGCCTGATTATTAGCAGATAGTTGCGCCAATCCGGGCACGGGAGAAATTATTGGTGTTTGAAGAGCTGCATGACCTCTTGGTAGGTCATGAATCTTATCTCAAGCGTTTGGAGTCTGCTACTCAACAGACGGTGATGACGACGAATTACTCCAACAAGGGAAAACCTTCGCCTGAAGGTGACTTCTCAAATAAGTCTTATAAACTGAATGGGCCTCAACATTCCCAAAGCCAAAGCCCAGCCCGCCAATCAAATGGCTACCAACGTGATGGACGCCGTTTCAATAATGGGTTTGTCAAGACCAATAACAACTAGAAACGTTACCAGCCGCGCTGTCAATTTTTTGAGCAAATGGGCCACACAACAAAGTACTGTCCTCAGCTACAGTCCAATAGTTCCACAGCCAACTACGTAACCTCTTCTAATGGAAAAGAAAAAACATGGCTCATGGACTTGGAGGCCTCTCACAATATAATGGATGATCTTGCAAATTTTTCAATTCACTCTGAATATGATGGTACTGACAAAGTAATTATTGCTGATGGTTCAGGTTTGACTTCTCACACATTGGTTATTTGGAATTACACTCACCCAAACGCACCTTTATCTTGCATGATACTCTTTGTGTTCCAAACCTTTCCAAAAATTTAATTTCACTTCATCATCTTACAAAACAGAATAATGTTGTTGTTTAATTTCATCCCTTTCATTTTTTTTTTTGTGAAGGACAAGATCACTGGGGCGATTCTACTAAGAGGAGTATGTGAAATTGGTGTTTATATTTTTTCAAAATCGATGATGTCTTCCTCCTCCAAAATGGTTGCAAATGTGCATGAACGGACCTCCATTGATGGGTGGCACAAGCATCTTGGGCATCCATCTCTTAAAATAATCCAAAATCTTGTTAAGCATTTTTCTCTTCCCGTTGTCAAAACAAAACATTTGTCTCAATTGTGTAGTTCATGCTCCATTAATAAAGCACATCAACAACCTTTTTATGCCAATACTTTTCAAAGTCATTCACCACTTGAACTTATTTACACTGATGTTTGGAGACCCGCACATTATACTGGAAATTGACTGATCTCGATATTACATTATTTTGGTTGATCACTTCACAAAGTATATATTGTTCTATCCAATGGCTACAAAATATGGGATGTCTATCATTTTCCCTCACTTCAAAAAATTTGTTGAAACTCGCTTTCAAACCAAAATAAAAAATTTATACTCTGATAATGGTGGTGAATTCATTACTTTAAAATCTTTTTTTATTGTTCAATAGCATTGGTCATTATACCACTGCCCCATACACACCACAATAAAATGGTGTTTCCAAACGTCATCACTGCCATCTCGTCAAAATGGATCTCACTCTTCTCCATGATGCATCACTACCCCTTTCATATTGGCCTCATGCTTCCCGAATAGCTTCCTATCTAATTAATAGGCAACCCACTCCCCTTCTTCAAAATATTTCTCATTTTGAGACTTTTTTAGTCAAAAATCAAATTGCCTCAAATTGAAAAAATTTAGGTGTCTTTGTTACCCTCTTACCCAGCCCTACAATATTCATAAAATGCAGTCCAAATCCACACCTTGTGTATTTCTCAGGTACTCTCAAACTACCTACAAATACCTTGACATTAAAACCCACAAAATTTACATCTCTCGACACGTGCTATTCGATGAACCCAATAACCCCACTGTGTCTTCCACAAACCCAAAAAGCCATATCCTAGAACACATCTGTGTTCTTCTATTTTTCAATGCCCAGGTCATGCACGTGCCCTCTTCAATGCCATCTGCACTGCAACCCTCATCAATGACTTCGGAAGGTGTAGCTGCTGTTGACGCATCTTCCTCAGGTAATCTCTGTACCCCTCTTTCTTCTTCCATTCCGATTTCATCTGAAAACCTAGGTCAGAATTCCTTACATCTAAATTCCTCATCTCCTAGCTCTAGTCCGAATACTTGTCTATGTGATCTCAACCCGTTGGTTCAATCCATTCCTCACACCTCACCTGTTGCACAAACAGTGGAACATGCCGAAAACTCACAAAATCTGAATGCCCAAAACCCATCAAACCCCACATGTTCAACGTCTTCACCAAATGACAACTCAGTCTATGAACAACATCTTTAAACCCAAACAACTCAACTCTATCTCTAAACATCATCTCCCTGAGACCATTGAACCAACCTGTGTGAGTCAGGCTTTATCTCAACCACAGTGACGTGAGGTTATGTCAAATGAGCTTACATCTCTCATAAAACATGAAACTTGGGACTTAGTGCCAATCCCTTTGAAACTGTAAACCAGTGGGCTGCAAGTAGGTGTTCAGGGTGAAGAGAAAATCTGATGGCTCAGTGGATCGATTCAAAGCCCGTTTAGTTACAAATGGTTATAATCAACGTCCCGAGCTTGATTACAAAGAGACCTTTAGCCTAGTAGTTAAATCTGCTACAATTAGAATAGTTTTATCAATTACTATTGTGAATGGTTGGGAGTTGAGGCAAATGGACGTTAATAATGCCTTTTTACATAATACATTATCTGAAACTGTCTATATGATGCAACCCCCGTGGTTCAAAGATCCATCTAAACCGCATCATGTTTGCAGGTTGAAAAAGGCAATATATGGCCTTAAACAAGCCTCTTGAGCTTGGTATACTACACTGAAAAATGCACTACTTAAGCTTGGTTTTGAAAATTCAAAAGCTAATTCATCCTTATTTATTTATAGAAAGAACTCTATCATTTGTTACTTCTTGGTATATGTCGATGATCTTGTAATTACAGGAGATAACAAAAATTTTGTGGCTTCAATTATCAAGAAACTGGGAAATCGCTTTTCTCTTAAAGATGTGGGTTTCCTTCACTTCTTCTTAAGTGTGGAGGTTGTACCTACTCAGGCAGGGCTCTTTCTATCACAGCATAAGCACATTAGAGAGCTATTGTCAAATAATAACATGAATGGTGCAAAAAATGTCTCCACTCCTCTTTCAACAACTCAATCTCTCAAGTTATTTGATGGCACAGCAAATATGGACGGCACAGCAAATATGGACAGCACAAAATTTAAAAGAATTATTGACAGCCTGCAGTATCTTTCTTTGACACGCCTGGATATTTCATTCGCGATTAACAAGTGGTCACAATTCATGCACAAGCCTACCACTACTCACTTCACAGCAACAAAAAGGCTTTTTTGGTACTTAAAGCAAATCATTTTTCATGGTATACAGCTCACAAAATCTGGACCTCTAGCTTTAATCACATACTCCAATGCAGATTGAGTAGGAAATGTTAATGACCGAACCTCCACATCTGCATATATCAACTTCTTAAGCCCAAACCCCATTTCTTGGAGCTCAAAGAAACAACGAGCAGTTGCAAGATCTACCATCGAAGCTGAATACCGAATCCTTGCAAATGCAGCATTAGAAACAATATGGCTTCTAAGACTTCTTCATGAGCTGGGTTTTCCACTACAAGCAGCTCCATTATTACTGTGTGATAACCTTGGTGCTACGCACCTAAGTTACAATCCAGTCCAACATTCACGAATGAAACATATACAAATTGCTCCCTCTAACCAACAAACTCAGGTAGTTGTTCCATATAAACCTATTTATGTAAGTCGTCATGTAGAAATTTATTTTTAACATTTAACTTAAATAAGGGTCATTCTAAATTAACAGCAAGAGAGATCAACACTCGAACAAATGAGACTTTGGCAATTGAGGGTAAGGTCTCCTTGTAATCAATGTCACATGTTTGAGTGCAATCCTTAACAACCAAATGGGTTTTTAGACGTTCCACAAAACCATCATGATGGAATTTGATGGTATATATCTATTTACAACCAACATGTTGCTTATTAGGTGATC
Organism: Pterocarya stenoptera; assembly: GCA_003123785.1. Taxonomy (NCBI): domain Eukaryota; kingdom Viridiplantae; phylum Streptophyta; class Magnoliopsida; order Fagales; family Juglandaceae; genus Pterocarya; species Pterocarya stenoptera. Next base: position 307,383 of record QEOT01004839.1, on the reverse strand, counting down.
ATGGAACAAGATCCCATGTCTAATTATGGTGAAAAGTATCCATTTTATTTTTCATAAATTGTTTTAGGAACATAAAGTTTTGAAAGTTGAGAAGTAAAACATGATAATGAAGGAGATAAGGCATGATATGAGACAAATTGACTAATCGAATATTGAGTAACACAAGAATAGTACCTTTGCGAAGAGCAATAGGTGGAGAGAGAGTTTAATATACTAGGTAATTCAGGATCTGAAGATGGAGACACGGTTGATGCAAGCATGGGAGCCAGTGGTCGCAAGCGATGTGAGTAAACCTATAAAGGAACTGAGGGAGGCACTTAAGAGGGTTGGGTAATATGGGTGAGTCTGAAGGAGAAAGTGTAAGAGTAGGTAATAGTAGAGGATCACACTTAACACTCGAAGATGTGTCCGCGAAGGGTATGGCTCAAAGAAGGTAACACCAGCACTCATGATGTAGCGTCTAAGAACAATTATAGCTGTGATATCCTTGTTGAGTCCGGGAATAACTAACAAAAAGAAGCTTGGTAAAATATGGATCAAGCTTGTCAAAGCTTAGGCCCAGGTTATGAACATAGCAAACAATCCAAATACTTTTGGAGGGAGAAAATAGTAGAGATGAAGGAAACAAAATCGAGAAGAGAAAGGAACCATCGAGAACTGATGGAGGTATATAGTTAATAAGGTGACAAGTAATAAGAACACCATCACTCCAAAATCATTTAGGAACATGCACGTGCAGTAAAAGTGCTCAGTTACATCTAACAAACGACAATTTTTGCATTCAGTCACCCCATTCTGTTAAGGTATATAAGAACATGAAATTTGATGAACAATTCCTTTATTACTTAAGTAGCAAAGACACTAGATTGATATTCTCTAGCATTAATAGAATGCAAAACTTGAACCTTTTTGTTAAATTGAGTTTTAATTTCTTTCTAAACAATTTGAATGTGGAAAGAAGTTCAGATCTTACCTTCATCAGAAACAGCCATGTCACACGAGAGTAATCATCAACAAATGTAACAAAATACTGAAATTTTTTTTATTCAATGTTGATTGGTCCCCATATATCAGAGTGAACCGATTCAAAATGACTCGATGCTCGTTTATCAACTCAAGATACAAATGACACACGATGATGTTTAAAGTTGATATGCTTCACAAGAAAATGGATGTGCATTTTCCAGATTCCTAACTTGACGCTTCAAAAAGGAAAGAAATAGATGACTACGGCAACAATGCCATTCATAATAGGTAGATGATGAGGAGGATGTGAGGGCTCGAGTAGATGACTGTTTAACATCAAGATAATGCAAACCACCAACTTAATGCCCTGTATCAATCTTGTTCCTCGTCTTGAGATCCTGAAAGATACATGAAGAGGAATAAAAAGTCACTGAACATTGAAAATTTTGAGTAATCTTACTAATGGACAGCAAACTAAAGGGAAAATTATGAGCATATAGAACAGATGATAAGGATATAGAGTCGGTGAGCTTAGTGGATCCAATGCCAGTAACTTTAGCAAGAGAACCATTAGCAAGAGTAACACTTTTTAGAGATGTCATAGTATCTAACATAGATAAGGTAGAAGACAAATTGGTCAGATGTTCATTAACTTTTGAATCAATGATCTATGAATTTTGGGTGGATGAGATAAGACATGCGGACATTGTGCTTAAGTGGGCAAGAGTAGTTGTGGATGATGAAGCTCATATGCGACCCAAACGTTGATCATACTTATCCTTCGATATGCTACTCATATCTGGAGTCGGGTTGGAGCTCGTCAACTGTGATATAGCATCTTGGGAAATAGCCTGATTAGCAGACCCAAATGGTCTACCATGCAGATCCCAACAATAATCCACTGAGTGATTAGTGCGACCATAATGGGTGCATTTATGAGATTCTCGACCTCCATTGTGATTACATTTGGCATCATGTCCCCCACATGCATCTCTACCACCCCGACCTCTAAGTCCACCAGGAGTAACATAAGAGGCAACCAAAATGAATCTCTTATTAATCTGATCAGAAGACAACTGAGATCCTTGTCCAAATAACGTGGCATTTTGAAGTTGAGAGAATACATCAGGAAATGAGGGAAGCTGTGGACTTGCCAAAATTTGAAAATTCACCGACTCATATGCATGGTTTTCAACTGAGAGATTGTGACTCTTATTTAGTTGTAAGGGACGCAGCAAAAACTATCACAAGTTTTGGTTCTGTATCGGTCTAAATCAGTCTATATTGGGTTTGTATTGGCTCGAAACCGGCCTGTATTGGGTCAAAATTGGTATCGACCTGTTGTTGTCCTTAAACATAGATTAGGTTATTCTAAACGAGAGTAAGTGGTCAACGTAATATCTTATTCGCATTACCAAACAGGTGTTATTCCAGATAGGAACAAGTTCTTACTCCAAGTTGGGTCATTCGTACTTGAGGATTTGATAGCTTATACCTGCAACCAAAATATCCAAGGCTTCGACATTGGCAACGATGAACAACCTTTTCAATGACCGATGACAACGGGAAACTTGCTGGGATGCACAAAATATTACGGCGAGTTTAACCCTTGTGCCTAGTATCAGAGATGACACCGAAGCTCGTGGAAACAACTTGAAACTCCTACCGGCCACCGACGACAAAGAGAGAAGCCACGGGGATGCACAGAGGACGACAACGAACTCGAATCCAACAATAAAAAACACTGGTGAGCTTAGATCAAGCAACAAAAATCAAATAGGACACCAAAAAACACTATGACGAGCTCAGACAACAATGAGCCCAATTTCGGTCGCTCCTAGCTAAACCACTGTACACCACTTACCACCAACTGACTACTTTACACTTTGATACCATGTAAACACACATAGAGAGAATTCATCTTTCATTCATTAATGTAAGACAATATATATACTACATATAATTGACAATAATACCCTCTCAAGTTACACTAATTACAACCATGTCCTTTAATAATGGTTTAGGCTTGTAGTTTGATTATGGCTTGAAACATAGGACTAAATGACAAAAAAGTTGATGGAGTTCTTGGGCAGCAGCAAATAATGGAACTTTAAAGGTTTGTTTGAATTGATGATTTGGAAAAGAAATTATATGGGTTTTTGGGTTTTAATGTGTAAGGAGAATTTTTCTTGGGCTAAAGAAGGCAAAGAGTGAAACTTGTTGAAATTTAGGCACATTCAAATAGTGATGTGAACACTATTTGAAAGATCTACACTGTACCAAAGTAGATGAATAAAGTAACTTTCTAGTCACCTATGCCTTAATGACACAAATTATTATAGTTCCGTCAATTAGTTTTGAATTCTAAATAGTCGAGTCTCAATATTTTTAATAAAGAACGATTTTATAGAATCTTTGTATTTGGCATAATTATAAGAAAATATTTTAAAAGTCAAGTTCAGTGGTAACACACCGATTCCCCGAAATTTTTTAAAAATGACTTTATTCGTAACTATGGAGAGCAGGGTGTTACAAGTGGTTTGAGAAAATTTTAATAATTAGGCAATGATTAAATGAAAATTTTAAAAATTTGAAATTAAAAAGTATCTTTTTTTTTAGTGATGTTTGGAAAGAAAATTATAAAAGATATTGAGATGAGATGAGATTACTTTTCCAAACAAGACCTTAGAGCCTACCTTTAGCACCAAGAGGAGCATATTGGATCAATTTAGAAGTTCATCGTTTCCTACCACAATGGAGGCTTTCACTTGCACTTAATTGGATTAAAAAGAAACCAATTGAGATTTGGAAGGTGATGGACTTTGTTGCAAACTATTTTATATTTCTTATCAAAAATTAATTTTAATGTCAATTGATGTAGGATCGAGTTCCGGAAAATAGGTTCAATCTCAAGCTACTTCGGGCTTACATTGATACACATATGGTTTGTTAGTTCATTCCTTGTAGGATTGTATTTATTTTCTTGCATTTTCTAATTCAAGTTCTTTTATTTTTGAAACATCATATTTTAATTTTCATCCATATTTTTTATTGTTTTTTCAGGCTCTATATGGTTATTAACTTATTGCAGCTTGGAGTCTTAGATGGAGAATTTGTAATAGATTTGCCACAAGTAGATTACTTAAACTATTTTTAATAATTTTTATTTATTTATAAAGTTTATTTAGGGATTGAAATTACTTTTAGATTAATTTGTAATATATATTTTTTTTATGTAAACTTTATTTATATTTAGATTGAAAAAGTATGTATATCTTGGGCCCACAGGGTTGTAAAACAAATTCAAAAACAAATTATGAGTTTCAAAAACAACTTTTGGGTTCATTCAACGGGTCAATAACCCATTGAGGTCTATAATAATTGTTCTGTTTTAAGCTAATGTCCGGCAGGATTCAATTCAAATCCAATCTAAAGCCTTCGGTTAAAAAGAAAAGGAATAGCATAGCATGGGACCCCCTCTATCTCTAGGTGAGAGTCCTGCATGCAGCTATGAACTATTTCGTGCCGTCTCACTCGTGACTTGTTTGAATTATACTTCAATTTTTGTGGACCTATCACTTCTCTACTTTAATGACGAGATCGATTAAGGGCTTATATGCAATCCAGATCTCTTTGCTGCCAACCCTAAATTAACCTCTCTCAAATTATGTGAAGTTGATGTCATTACGGGCTCAGTTTTTTCTCCATATTAAAAGCCATCTTTTATTGACTTTCTTGCAATACAGATACTACCATAAACACGTAAAAGCGGGGACTTGCAATTCGTGACAAATGTAGTTGAGAAGCTTCACAAAAAGGACTTGGCTTTTATGAGTTGCCAATCCGAACCCTACATTTAGAAATAACGTAATTAATAACGTTAGGTGCTTCTATCAAAATAAATAAATAACGTTCGGTGCATATGTGATTGTCAAAATCTCTTAGTGTACTCAAGAGTAAGATTTGGGATTGGTACTGTTAGTACCAACTTTGCCCAATTGTCAGCACTTCTCAGAACTTCGATTTGATGCTGGGTTTACTTCTATTAATTTAAGCTGCCTTTTCTAATGCCACGTCTTTGAATTCTTTGCTTCACCAACACTAGACATTATATGCCCTGCCAACTACCACACTCAATCAAGAACATGAACATCTGAAACATACTGTCCAACCATATTTTCTACAAGAAAGTATGTTATTTAGTGTTGGTCCTTTTTTTTTTCTTCTTTTTTTCCTTTTTATCGAATTTGCTTCTGTTTTTGGCGGTCTAATTTGATGATTTGACACAACAATTCGTTTGCAGTTTTTAGCGAATTTTCAATAAAACTTTGGATTCTTTTTTCTCTTAATTAATATGATCCCACGACATACTAATTAGGGTTTATTATTTAGTATATTAAACCCTTATGCAACTGCCAATTAGGGTTTGCCACATATACATTTATATATATGCACTATATTTTCATGAATGGCCACATACGGTATTCAACTGTCATTCTAAATAAAATTCTTTACAGTTATGTAGATATAAGCACATTGTCGAATCACCAATGGAGGGAAAAGCTAGCAATCATACCAAGTGAGAGATAAGGTGGCATAGTTGTAAGATATGCAAAGGGAGCTTTTTAAACCCTATCTCCTCATGATTGTCTTCTTCATTGAGGGTTATAGCGAAAGTGATAAAACTCAATTGCAGAGAGCGTTGGGAGCCTTTGTAACCTAACTTTGAATAATTAATATTCGTACTTTTTCTTGGGCAAGGTTTGAGGTGCTTAGAGAACTTGAAGTACCATATGAAATTAAACCAGCGCTCTAACCTGAGTCTCAGGCAAAACAGTTGCATTGTCGCTACAAGATCATCAAGATCTCCCTAAGTTTTTATTCGAACGTAAACGTCTTATAAGAGAGATAGATATATGAAATGAGTCCTACATGAATTTATTACTGTACATTTCATGTGTCCTATTCACTCATGAGTTCAAGCCTTCAACTTTTTTATTGAGATTGATGAGATATTTTTTCATATTCACTATAAGAAAAATTGTTTATTTATGACCAGTTAATTCCAACAAAATGATTATTTACAGTTAAAATGAGTCTGTTTTAGTTATAAATAATCTTTTCGTCGCAAACATTTAGTCACAAAAGTCTCTTTTTCTTGTAGTGATTCTAAGAACACCCCTCGATCGGTTGTCTTTAACAAGCTAGGTTGTGCCCTAGTTTGGACCCCATTGTCACCTACTCCGTCCCCCCCCCTCCAAGTTGACCAGGTAACCCAGAAATAATCTATGACCTCTTAGACGTACTATTTTTTTCTAAATGTAACCATTAGTTTGGATAGTTTGGTCTTTTCCCTTTGTAGTATAAATACATAGGCACGTGTACATTCTAAAGAAGTACTTTTTTACTCAGATGAAATAAAAACAAAATTTAGTTCTCTCTCTCTGTTATCTTCTCGAAGCTCCCTGTTTCTCTTTGCATATACACATGCACAAAAAAAATAGAGTACACTATTCGGTACGGAATCTCGATGGCACTCCGAATTAAAAGTACTTTTGTAATGGATTAATGTGCTATTAATTGAACACTACTGCATCAAATTGCATTAGCTTCTCATTTATGTAGTCCATTATTAATGTTGAAGCACACGCTTTCATTATTAACATTGAAGCACACACTTTCATTTTATTATGTAGAGTATATAGTCACCTCATGGTGGTCACATGCAATTAAAAGCCTCCCATACCGTGTCCTTTTTTACCAAACACTTCGATTCCTATTGTTCGAAACATATATTATATCTCTCCCGTAATTGTAGAAAGTGTTTATGTATATCAATGTATATTGAGGTAGTCGAATAGTAGTGCAAAGTAGAAGCAACACCATGAAAAAGCTAGCACAAGAAGCAACCATACCATGATTTTGGAGTATAGCTCAACAAACTCTAACCTACCACGTACGTACAGCCTCCACATTAATCCATAAAGCTAGGGCATGCATGCACGGTGTTCATACGTAGATGTTTTGTGATTAATGATCTCTATGAACGTGAATGCGAAAGATAAGGTCATGATTCGACGAGAAGCCAACTAGTTGGTTGTGTTTCGACCTTTCATTTGAGTATATATTATATACATGTACACCACAATCCACTTGCATATGATGCTTTATAGATCCCTCAGCCGTTGGAATTATTAATGCTAGCCACCAAAATAGGTTCTTAGTTGTAACAAACTAGGGTCTCTGTCTTTCTTCCTATAAAAATGGGATAACATCTTAATATTCGAAGAAGTTGTAAATAATTTAATCTTAATATTAACATCATAATATTCAAAAAAGCTCTGACTATTTTTTATTTAATTTTTTTTTTGAAGTACTAGATCTGACTGATATTATTGAAAGAGCTGTTTATGAACATAAAATCCAATGAAATGAAAAGTTCAAACTCGACTTATGTTTAATTAAAAATTAAACGAATAAGACTAATTATAATTACCCACGGCCACTAGTTCGAACTTGACTTGTTTACACCGGTTTGGATGGCCAAAGCATCTCATCTGGATTGTACGTCTCAAAATTTTGTCTATCCAAACATTGTATTTTATATATAAGTTTAGAAAATATTCACTTAAATAAACGGTATAAAATTAATAGTGAAAAGTTCAAAATAATAAATTAATAAACATTACAACCTAACGTGAACAGTACTGCATGAACTGTGCAAAATCTCAATAATCCGGGTACTCTATAAATACCCTGGGACCCACCTTTTTCAAATTTCAAAAAGTCAAAACTATTTTATATCATCTCACTATCTAAACATATATTTTTTTACAAACTATCTCATCTCATCTTAACTCAAAAAATCTCACTATTATTTAAATGGTAGTGATAGGGTTACTATTCATTTACTACTTATAGTGTATTTATTTTTTATTATTTTCTTTAAAGTATTTTTTTAACATCCTTAATCATTAAAAAAATTTAAAAAAATTTAATATTACTAATAATCGCGTCCTTAACTATTAAGTAAAATTAAAAATTAAAAAAAAAAACTCAAATATAAAATGAGTAATAAATAAGTTATAGGAGGTAATAACCGTATCATTTGCCAATTCAAAATCCGAGCACCTCTGGGAAATTAATTGCACAGAAATTTATTGCCATGGTATCTTTTCAAAATCTTAGGATTAATGAAAATAAATATAAATTTCTTTGAGATTCAAATCCAACATCTCCGGTAAGCCCCAAGCCTAACCACGAAAGCCGTAATCCATACTATACATGCAAATAACACTCTTGATTGGATTTTTTTTTTTTTTTTAAGTACGGCACCTCCAAAATTTTAGTAAAAATAACCATGCGGAGAAAAACCTAACAAAACAAACAATACTGAACGCATGCAAAAAAGACGAATCCCACCCAAACCTGAAGCTATTTCCTAAAGCCTTCTTCATTGGACTTGATTGCAATGTTATAATATTATATATACGAGTCTATAATCTGCGCAATACGTGAACCGTTATTTATGTTAAATTTTATAACTCTAAATAATTCATTATACATAATCATATAAGCTTCCCGAGCAAGAATATGAGCAACCTGATTAGCTTCTCTTCTTGTATGGACAACTGACTAAAATGCATAAGTATTGAACAAAGTTTTGATATCCTCAATTAACCACCCTGCCTGGCTCCAATCTGGATTCTTCATTGAAAAACTATTCACCACTTGCAAGGCATCTCCTTCCAATATAAGTGATTGAATGTCCATTTCTTTATAGAAATTTGCAGCAACCATTACAACATAAGATTCTGTCACTCGAGAATTTTGATTTAGACTTATGGGAGTACTAAGAGAACTTATCACCTGGCCTCTCCATCCCAAAAGATTACCTCTATGCCAATCTTTCTCTTCTCCTTATCAATTGCAACATCCCAATTGGCTTTGTAGCACTGATCAAGAGGCTTAGTCCATTTCTGATGGATCTATCTAATATTTTGATGATGAGGCTTCTTGTGGTTCTGAGCATTTTTAAATCTTACTACTATTTATAAATAATCTCAACTCATCTTATCTCATCTCTGAATCTAAACGGAATATTTTTCTCTCACCCAAGCAACTTTTAAGTTGAGATTAGGGGAGTAATATACTAGCACAAGGCTTTGGTTTACATCTTTTGCATGTTGTAGCATATTCTATTAATGGCTTTTCCAGCAACCAGTTTTCAGTTCAAAAGTGAGTTTCAGTTCCATCTCTAATGACCGAACGTAATGCTGTGTTCACATTTTTTTCTGAAATAATTTAATTTTTTTTAGATAAATGCCTTCTTTTTATTATAGGGTGCCTTTTTATACTTGAGTCAATAACGTAATTTTTTAATATTTATTGATCATTTAATATCATTAAATGATTCATTTAAATATTGGAATACTTATTTTATTTGTCTAGCAATATCTTTTCTACTATAGGCTATAGAGTAGATTGAACAAGAAATCAGAACAGAAGTGCTATAAAAAGTGTCATATTGCTTTCAGCGGGTATTTAAATAAAGAAAACTTGGGTTGGTTGGGATAAAAGTTGTGGCCACAACCTGCAACAGAGGCTTTAAATGGTACAAAATTAATCAACATGATAAAAAAAAGAAAAAAAAAAAGGGAATGCTTTTTTAATATGTTTATCAACTACGACTCATTAAACGTCTTATTCTCATTTTTATTCATCAATTTTGGCTCAACATAGTGGAAACTTCGTATTTATCAATTAAAAAATACTCTAGTTACAAAGTGATTATATAAAAATAATCTTATAAATTGATGTAACTTGATGTAATTTGTTAAATTATAAAGTTACTTTTACTATAAAATAAATCTAATGAATCATATGAAGTTACGTCAGTTTATGAGATTATTTTTATATAATCTTTTTGTAGCTATAGCCCTGCTCTTATGAATTTCACCATCGAGTTCACCTAATTCTAAAAGATAGAAGAAGAAAAAAAGTACTGCAATTATTTATATCTATTGGAGGATTGTAACTCTTGTGATAAATTATTTTTTTTCACATCCTTGTTCTTATATTCCATGTAATTTTTATCACACTTTCGTAATGTTTAGCATACAGTACATGACAAACGGTGCCACTTATCTTGTACACTGAAAACTATATTATTAATTGTATATTGGATCCTTTATTCAAAAAAAAAAAAAAAATTGTATATTGGATCCTAAAATATAAAATATTATTATATGAGCTTATTGTGACTATGACTCATCGATTTTACTTCCTACTTAAATTTTAAAATTTACTGCGAGAGAGATTAACATATAAAGCTGACTCTGTAACATTAATTTTGCTCGTGTGAATTTTGAGTGTTTATTTGTTATTGTGATAATCACTTCATATATCCTTTTATTCTGATCTAAATCTTACAATCCAAACGAGAATTATTAATGCATAAATTTGTACAACAGGTCAAAACAAGAAAAATAATAATTCCCGGCCCACAATGATGATTCAGGCCTTGACGATACGGTCGAAAGTTCACAATGGCAGTTTAGGACATCAGTATGGTGCCCATACATACATCCATAGTAGTAGATAGTTAAAAAATATAAAAAATATAAATAGAGAATGAGACATACGGATTTACGTGATTCGACACAAAGTCTACATCTACAAGTCGTTTGGAGGGTAAATCCACAATGAGATGAGTATTTTACAGTCTCTTATGGTTTCTCGTACCTCACTGTACAAATGGGGGTCGATGACCCCTCTTGGCCTAGAGAAGATGGTTTCTAGAGTCTCCTCGTCGTAGGGTTGAAGAAGATCTCTCAATTATTCCAGTCGAAGTCTCCCTTATCTTTCCATCATATCCCCTTTTATCCGAGTCCTTCGAAGTGGTGATAAATTGCAGTTTTATATCACCTCACCCTTTGCGTGCCTGACTTCCCATCTCTTGTCCCCTCCTTTCTCCTCTCTTGCTTCTTAATGATGGCTCCCTCATGGACTAAGCCTGGAATGCTATATTAGACCTGGTAGATTTACTCAATAGTATGTCGCAATTCTTAAGGTTGATTTGCTCAACAAGAAGGTCTTGAAAATTTTCAAGTCAAGTCGTAATAGAAATAGCTTGTAGAAACCAGTAGAAAAAATAAATCGTGATTGTTTGTGTTAAGCAATGAAGATCTCTGAGTGTGGAGCTCGGCTTGGATAGATAGGCGGGAGATGGCTTAGTTGCGCTAGGTGTGAGTGTAGAACTTGCCTTGGAGAGTTAGGCAGAAGATGTGATCGATTGTGCTAGGTGCGAGCACCAAGCTTGGCTTCGAGAGCTAAGAGGGAGGTGTGCTTGATCATGCTAGGTTCGAGCTAGTAATAGTAATATGTATTGAGCATGATTTTTACTTAATACTTTGTGTAAGTTGTATATGTCAAAATAATATAAGAGTCCCACATTGCTCAAGTGTGAGACTTGTATTGCCAAGACAATCTATAAAGAGTCACCATACTACACTACAACTTGTATAAAATATGTACTAGAAAATTTAAAAGCTATATAGTTTTTAAATTATAATCATATTTATAAATTTAAATTTATAATTTGAGTCCAAAAATATATTTTTGATCACTTTTAGATCTAGGAATAATTTTTTGGCCTAATAGACTGTAGTCGGTTATTGAAATGGGCGGTGGGTAAGGGCAGGGGTGGTGAGGGGTAAGGGATCTGGCCTAGCCCTCTGACACTAGGGCGGGGTATCTTGCCCCTGAGATGCAGGAGCGGGGTCAGGGGATGAAAACCCCACCCCCCGCCCTGCATGGGCGGGGGACGGGTAGCACTCCTAATTTATTCTCCTCTCATTTTCAAGATTTCCTTCCCACTACTTCCTAGGCTTCTTCTTTGCCATAGCTCCCATTTTGAATAGATTCAAGTATGATGTGATCGGTCCAATTTGGCCAAGAAAAAGCCATGTTTAATATCAAGAGATGGGTTGAAAGTGTTTCTTAATTTGATTTTTGATTTATAATTAGAGTTTGGTATTTCTTTAAATACAGTCAAACTTTAGCTTGAACTAATACATATAACCGATCTTCAAACTAAAACCTAACAATTAAACCATTTTAATTAAAACTAATTCTCTTTAATTAATATTTAATTATGTGTCTTTGAAACTCTAGTTCAACTAAAAACTTAATTTTTATCTATTTCTCTTCTAATTACATCATTTAACTTGGATAGAAAATAAGAGAATTTTAAATTGATGAAAAGAATAAAGTGTTTTACGAATTTTTCTGAAGAATGAAAAGAATAAACATATAAAATGAATTTGATAATATTTCTCGTTGGAGATTTTTAGATATAAATATTTCACAAAAACAAAAGGAGATGGTTGGAATTGGATGAAATGAGTTCTCCAAACGAGTTTTAAAGTTATCTTTAAATGTTGAGATGATGTGTAAATAATAATAAATAATAAAAATAAAAATAAATAATTTATAAAAAATAGTAAACTATTCCTGAATAATACTGAATAATAATTAACTAGTTCGCTTACTAAACACGTGTGGTAAGTAAGGAAGATCTCGAAAAGATGTAGGCTGATTTGGAGAAATAGACATTTGTAATTAAAACTACAATATTTAATGCTTAATAATGAAAGGTGTGGAAAAAAAGGTGTAGAGACCAGAGAAGGAAAGAAAGAGGTTGGGGATGTGGAACTTTGAAGGAGAGGCGGGGGGAGGGGGCCAGATGGATGGACGGATACTCTTCAATGTATATATATTTATATATCTATATAAACGTGAAGTCTATGCTCTGCGATTCAATTCTCTCTATCGTCCAACAAACAGCTGGCCCTAAAATCCTCATCTTTCTCTCTTCTCACTCTCTGATTATTGCAAGAACCCAGAAAATCTAGAAAGCAGGAGGAGGAGGAAACTCTGCAACTAACCAGAAAAAGGAGTTTTCCTGATCGGAAATGAAGCAATAAGTCAATAACCCCTCATTTGTTTTTGCTCAAAACACAGATTCGAAGTTTATTTACTAGTTTTTATTGTTGTTGCGTTTGGTTGGACTTTCTACCTCGGTTTCTCGCTGGTTAAGGTACGGACGGAGGGATTTCTTTCGTTTTTGTATTTCCTTCTTCTTTCATAATCTCTTATTTTCGGGTCTGATCTGGGTGGGCATTTGAAATTAGCGGTCTTCTCTAGCTTTTTCTTGGCAGCCAAACACGCCGTGAAAGTTTCGTTATATTTGTCGGACACCATGATTTTAGATGAATGGAAGGGTACAATGGGGATTCTTTGCACGATTTTGATGTATATTGCGACGTGCATTGGTTTCCAGATAGGCAGATATTTTAACGAAATGAGATGAAAGGTTTTGGATTTAGCTTTTGGTGTTCTATAGTTTTCGGGTCAGATCCGCTCTGCCTTCGGCTGTATACGAATGATACTGTATTAGATAATGCCAGGATCGTATGTTTCAAATTGTTGTTTTCCTTCCAAAAAAGTTCTCCTTTGTGGTTCTCTTTTTTTCCCTTCTTCTTATGGCTTTGAATTTGGTCCTTTAGTTCTGGGAATGCTCAAAGAAAGAAATAGAAATGCCCCGAATGCTAAAATATTGAGCTCTGATTTCTTTTTGGGTTCAAAGGGCATTTCTTTCTGGAAATCAAATGTTTAAAGTAGCGAAAATTGTTGGGAACCTATTTCTTCGCAGGACTTGAATGATGTGGACTTTTTTTTTTTCAAATGAAAAAAAAAAGTTTCTGAACCAAACTAATGTTGAGGCATTTATTGACAAAGGATCACCCACACGCATATCATGTGTATGTTCCGTTGGAAGCAGAAACTTTCTCATGGCAGCTTTTAAATTTGTTCTTAGTCTTGTTCAAAAAAAAAAAAAAATGTTCTAACTCATTCTTCATTCGAACCATACAGACCGATGGTGTTCTATCTGTTCTGCAACTCGTTGGCGTTTTCATTGCTTTTGCTGTCTGTTGCGTATGTCTGAAGATTCCCACTGTTTGTTTTTTTCCCACAGTGCTCCGATTGGCGACAAACTTTGACTGGCGCCCTCAGGTCGTAGAACTTCATCATGGTTGCCACCGCCGCTACTTCTGCATTCTTTCCGGCCGCATCTCCAGCTCCAGACTCTGGCCCAAAGACGGCCAAAAAGCTTGCGAATTTGGGAGGAATGAAGTCGAAATCTGCTGGGTCTTCCGGTGCCTTGCAGGGCAAGGCAAGTGCCCAAGCTTCTACCAAAATAAGTGGTACCTCAGTGGGGTTGAAAAAACCAGTGGAAGGTGTGAAGAATGAGTTTGAAACGTCGTCGCATGCCCCCAGGACTTTCATTAACACATTACCTGATTGGAGCATGCTTCTTGCTGCTATCACCACAATCTTCTTGGCTGCTGAGAAGCAGTGGATGATGCTTGATTGGAAACCAAGGCGGCCCGACATGCTCATTGACCCTTTTGGTCTTGGGAGAATTGTTCAGGATGGTCTTGTGTTCCGGCAGAATTTTTCTATTAGATCATATGAAATAGGTGCTGATCGCACAGCGTCAATAGAAACGGTGATGAATCATCTACAGGTATTATTAAATCCTCAAATTTTAGACATTTAAAAAAAAAAAAATTATGTAGTGGGTTGTTCTCGTTTTTTTAAGTAGCATATAATACGAGATTTCTTCTTCATGAGCTCTTTTCATATTCCACCTGCTTTTGTTGCAGGAAACTGCCCTTAACCACGTTAAGGGTGCTGGACTTCTTGGTGATGGCTTTGGTTCAACGCCAGAGATGTGCAAAAAGAACCTCATATGGGTGGTTGCACGAATGCAGGTGGTGGTAGATCGCTATCCTACTTGGTAAGCCACTTCATGCTAATAGTTTGCGCTGATTAACTACACTTAAGCATTAGCTGATGGATTTTCTCATTTAATTGTACGGCTTATATTTGCTCGTCGATTTTTCATGCAGGGCTTTAATGATTGTATCCTAAATCAATAGCATAGATTCTAGTTTGCAGGGCTGGCCTGTAGCAAAGTGTTGGCTATTTACTCTGCTCTGTCTACGTGTCTTGCACTTAAAGGTTTCTAAAAGATCACTAATTTTTTGGGGATGATGCCTTACAAAGTTGTGCTCAATTTGTGCATTTGCAGGGATATTAATTTTTTGGGGACATTAGTGTGTCTGGGAAGCTTAACATATTATCATAGTTGGATTTTCTGACCTCAGGATTGTTAATTCTTAGTATGAAGCTAACTTATCAAAATAAAATTCTAAGTATGAAGCTAAAGTTATTGCTTAAAACAAATTTGAATATTAGGAAAATACAAAATCAATGAAAAAAAGGTTGTGGTGTTCATGGGTCCCCCCCATTCCTAAGGACCTATTCCACTCTTGATTAAAAGACTTGTCCCATGATAAGTCTGAGTAATAATCATTTCATTAAAAAACTTAGCAAGGCCCATTCCATGTATGAATATACCCTGTCCCTATATGATGTATTCTGATTTGCTGTGTTTTATTTATTTTTCTTAGAAGAAGAAGCTCAAAGCAAGTGGTAACCTTTGGATCTCCCCTGGGTGTGAGGATTTACATTTTTAAGAATCTTGTTTTGCATTGATTGTAAATTTTGGAGCCAACCAGTCTAAACTAATTTTTTGTGGGCAAGTTTTATGATATCTGTTTTTAGCCAAGTGTAAGAACTTTTATAAGATGCCATCATGGTTGGAGAGCAACAGAATTCATAGGTTATAAGCTGATTTGAAGTTTCAGGAAAGATGTCCGAATATATTGATGAATTTAATTTATTTGTCTTACAGGGGTGATGTTGTGCAAGTAGACACTTGGGTCAGTCCATCTGGAAAGAATGGTATGCGCCGTGATTGGGTTTTACTTGATTCTAAAACTGGCAAAACTCTGACAAGAGCCTCTAGGTATGATTCTTTTTAGAGTTGAATCTTTTTTTCCCTGTCCTCTTGAAGGCTCATATGATACTCAAAATTATGTCATTTATGTTACATCATAGATCTTTTACTTTGGTGATGATAATTAAAGNGTCTTGAATTATATGCTTAGGAGAAGATTATTTAAATTAATGTTTTCTTATCCATCGCATCCCAAAGCTCCAAATAGAATTGTCTAATTCATTCAATACTTCCAGGTTTTTATTAATTAATAATAAGTTCCTGTCCCAGTGACATGCTTAAATTTCCAGGCTGGATAAGTCCAATCGAGGTAATGTTGTAGTCCTTTACAGCGTTGGTTGTCTCAGCAGGGCTTTAGTGATTTCAGTGCGGCATGCCATGTGCACCTGTCCTTGTGAAAGTATTAATTCCTGCTTTTTGTCATTGTCACGTAATACTTTTTGCCTTTTAGCTTTCATTATACCTTTTCTGTTGGCTTTTTGCTGGAATAGATATACCTACTAGCTGCAATACTTTGGTTTCTTTGAGCTAGATCTCATCAGGCTGTGCTTTGGTTTCTCTGGGGGATGCCTGAGTAATGCATTGCATCACAAGTAAAATATATTGTATTTATCCAATCTATGCTGTTCTTTCCAACATCCCCTTGGTTTAATTAGCATCAGAGGTTACTTATCAAAAAAATAAAAAATAATTACCGCAGAGGTTGTCGTTTAAGATTTGTGTTTTGGGTGCCATATTCTTATCATTAAATCCATCAATATTGGGATGTGAGAAATTACAGTAAAAGATGCACGATCAAAATCTGCAACATTGGACTTTGAGGTAACTTTCTGATGCTCTTGAATGCGGGCTTTATGATGGAGATTGAAAAACAATTGAGTAGGTAGTGAGATGTTTTTAGGAAAATGGAAAAAAATAGTAGGATACGTATCATGCCTTAGCTTGCTACACTAGTTTATTTTTGGTTAATCATGTCTAGTTGGGGGGGTTCCATTATATGACATGGAGTTCTATACCCTGTGTTCAAATGTATTTTGGTAGAGGACCTCATCTTGCGACCATCTTCTTAGGAGGGGAAAGAGAAGTGCCATTTAAGATAGACTATTGGCAGGCATACAAGGGGCAGAATTGAGTGTTGAATGACTGGTACTTTTCTTTCTTCAGTTGATAAAAATATTTTCTGTTTCCCTTGATGGAAACAGATGGAATCTCGCTACCTGAGATTGTTTTTGTCATTATCTTTGTCTGTTGAAAGTATACATGTTAATATAATCAGAAGTTGATATTGGCTGTTGCAGAGTGCTCCATTGCCGATCTTAGAGAGCTATGAGCTTTCTGCCATGACCTTGGAGTACAGGAGGGAGTGTGGAAAGGACAATGTGCTTCAGTCATTGACTGCCGTCTCTGGCAGTGGTGTTGGTAATTTGGGAACTCTGGCTGACACGGAGTGCCAACACTTGCTTCGACTCGAGAATGGAGCTGAGATTGTGAGGGGCAGGACGTCGTGGAGGCCCAAACATGGCAGCAACTTAGGAACTTTTGGTCCAATTCCTGCTGAAAGCATCTAATATTATATGAAGTGCTATTGTGGATGGAATGGATATAGGAGCGCTTGTGTAGAATACTGCATGTGTTTCTTGGATTTTATTCGTATTTCTTCTTTTTCTATATATATATATATATATTTATATATGTTCCTTCTCTTTTGTTTTCTTCATGAAAGAACAATGTCCCCCTCCCTCCCTCCTCTTGTAATTATCTTTCTCTCTCAAAAATCCCCTCAACTTCTTAACCAAAAGTCTTAAATGAGAAGGATAGAGATCAAGTCGACTCCACAACATTTATTGCTATCAATAAAGATTTTTGAGGTACCACAAAATGTTCAGTAAATGTTATAGCATTTATTTTATGATTTTATTGAAAAAGATATTTATATATATATATATATATATCTGTGTGGACCCTCGTTTTATGGCCTCCTCCCTTTCGGCTGGCTCACCTGGTTGATTCAATTGGGAGCAATATCTGCGTTCTGGCAGTGGCAGTTAAGCATAGCTTTCTGGCAATTGGCCGCCATTTATTGGCGCGTCTAGGCGATATTGTCTTATTTGATGCCTGTATATTTCTTTTTGATTATTTTTATTGTTTGGTTAACATTTTTTTTCTATAATTTAAAATTGGCGGAGTATCCACTTGGCACTTATTGCTGCATTTATTATGTACTTAAAATGTCATCTTGTTTTGGTGCAAAGTTGCAACAGCTAACATTCGTTTGTGACTGGTTTTATTTATTTATTTATTTATTTGAAATGTCAGCATTTAATAGTGATGACTTAAAATACGATATGTTTGTACGCGACAGCTAGTGTTCGTTGTGATTTGGTTGTCAATATGAAAGGCATGAAGTTGGGGATATAAAGTACAATTGGCAACTCATATATTATATGAGGTCCTCAACAAATTGGTACACTAAAATGACCATTAAGTTGTTAAAAATTAAAACTTAGTATCTCAACTTGAATTAGTGTATGCTTCTCTTCAAGATATGATTCTTCAGATGAATAAAAAAATTCATGATGTGAATTGATTAAATGAATATCAATAAGAGAATTGTTTGTAACAAAGATATTTTATAAAAATTCACAAATTAATATGCCTTGATGTTGTACGTTAGATTGTAAAGTAGATTGGACGTATCGTACGAAGTTATATAAGTTTATGAATTTATTTTTGTGAGATTTTTTTTTTGTGACTATAGCACTTTAATAGAAAATGATAATAAAAGAATAAGTTTCAGGAAAGAAAATATTTGTTAAGTCATAAGGTCATCCTATGGATTTGGGTCTTAAAATTAAATTGGCGAATAGAAAGGGACGGTATTATAATTTGTTGCAGAAATTCCATGTCTGGATCCCACAAGTTACTGAAATGTTATGAATTGGGCCTATGACCATATCCCAAGGAAAAGAAAGCCTAATTCCCAAAACATATACCTACTGGACTATGGACAACTAGATTTTGAAATATAAACAAATCACTAATGCTGTTGGTGTCATTTAGAGTTAGCCTTGTTGATGTGTTAGACTTTTGAGTATTTAAGATTGAATCTTGCTCTATGAGGGATGGGATTCAAGGATCAAGGTAAAAGAGATTTATTGTGTTGTTGTCCTCTTTTATGAAGAGGGAGGTTTGAGTCTCTTTGTTATGGCAAAGATCTATAGTCTCTTAGTCCTAGTCACTACAACGATTTCAATTTTTTGTTGTGACAATTTTTGCCGCAATAAACAGGAAAAACTGTCGTAAAACACCAATATTGGAAAAATCAAGTGGTTGCACATTTGCAGATAATAAAACGCCAATTTAAGTATGAAATTCGGTAAAAGTACAGTTTGTTGAAAATGTCTACTTATTACGGCAACTGCAAATATCTACTTATTACGGCAACTCGAGTCATTGCTAATATGAAAAAAACCTGACAAAAATATGTCAATCAGATCATTCAACATCGCACACTATACTTAATTGCCGCCCAGATATGTTGCCACAAATATATCTTTTTCATTAAGAAATTCTATCACTATTCCCTTTCTCCTACAAATAGTAATCACCACAATAAATTATTATTGGCAGGATACGTCGTCACAAAAGGTGTTGTCCCGCAAAGAGATCATCAAAACAGGAGTTTAACGACGAGAAGTATCGTTTTAAATTGGTTCTATTAACAATTTGATACTGCTGTTAAAAGAGAATTACATCAACCAGACATCACCAACAAAAATTTCTATTGACAAAAAGTTTTATTGAAAATACTACTAAAACAAAAATTTCTGTAAATATGCTTTATAAAAATTATTGTTTGACGACGAGAAGAACAACTGATTTAATAACTTTTTTGGCCATTTTTGATACTGCTAAAAATCAATTTCCGCAAAGATACATCATCACCAAAGATCAAACGACAATAGGTTTCGTCCAAAATTAGTTTTATTGAGGAGTTGATCTTGCTGCTAAAAGTCAATTCCCACAAAAACTTGTCATAAAAAAAGAGTTTCTCCCAACACTATAGTATTCAAGTTGCGCACATGCAGGTCTAAAATGTTGCCACTAAAACATCTTTTTTACAAAGATACATTATGGGTAATAGAACACTCCAGCTATATATATATATATACATATATATATAGCTGGAGTGTCTTTAAGGGATGCCCATATTTGCTACCTGTAATGGTCTTTAGCCATTATTTTTCCAATGATTTTTATAGATCTTTACCATTGTTATAATGATCAATATGACATAATAGAGCACTAATGACCCAAGATAGAATGTTCACATAATCTAAATATACTTGTTGATAACACTATTGCAGAAATACCATCATAATAAAAAAAAAAAATTGATATAAACTCTATCAACTCCAAAACTAGCTAAAGCACTTCCATATATACACACATATGTTATATATTTCTTCTGTTATCATTAAACATGATCCACATAAATGCCAACTTCACAATCAGCCAATATAAATAATATAGCAAAACAGGAATTTCCAACAATATGGCAACTTGCAGAAGCAATTCATACATCTAAATTCAAGAACCGCATGTTAAAGGACTTGATTTACACGTCAAAAGCAAGAGCTATGGTCTTGGCTCAAAAACAACTTTCTTCCAAATCACTTAAATTATGTTTGGAAAATGAGATGAGAATTTTGTGTTTTTTTTAAAGTTTAAAATATTATTTTTTAGTTTTGAGATTTGAAAAAATTGAATTAGAATTTGAAAAAGTTATATTGGGATTTGAAAAATTTGAATTATTTATTATATTTTGTATGGGGATTTGAAAAAGTGTAAAGATGAGATGAGATGAAGATGAAAATTTTAGGTGAAATATTTTTTCCAAACATATCCTTACTCTCTCAGACAGCATTGTGTCTTTAAAATAGTTGCAACTTTCAGTCCCCTTGCTAATTGATTGAGACCTGCTACCTAAAAGTAACAAGATAACCTTATCCATTATTATCATATTATTAATAAGTGTGGGATTAGCAGACTGGAATAACTCTAAGTAGAGATAGCTCATGAGTAACTTTCTACCCTTAATGATAGTTTCTGGATTCATGCAATGATTCCTAGCTTAAATATCCACTATGTATAAAAATCTGCAACATTATATGCTATCTTAAATATCCAAAAACCAACCTTACCATTTGTACACATTATTTATGAATAATCACTTTTAGCCATCTATATGCATGATTTGACATAAAGCAGATAATATGATAATTAATAATGCAATACTCGGACCAGGAATGTAAAGGACTAATATGCACCTGTCAATTATGCATGTGTTGTATGACCTTCCTATCCCTTCCAACCAAGCCACAATATCCTAAGTTGCTCAACAAAATTTTTTCTCAATATCATCATCCCCATTAACTAGCTAATCAACCTTCAACAGCAGTTTAAAAAAGCAAAAGCATGGATGATTTTTGCACTACCCAAGATGCCTAAACATCAATGGGAGTCTCGTCTCCCTTTGAGACTCTAGTGTTCATCAATTTTTTATAGTCTTTAAATTGGTTCTTGAAATCTAGTAAATCAAATCTCAGTGCCTCTAACTGGTTCTTGTACAAATTTGTATCATTCTTGTTCTTCTCGTTTTTCTCGTTCTCCTCTACAATGCATTAATAATCCCTATTGTTCCGCAATGAAAGAGATGGTCCAGGTATAATAGAGTGGCCTAGTCCTGTTGCATAACCTGGTCGATGTCCTAAAACCTCCTTGAACACTGTATTAGCTGCTTCATCCATGTTCCCATCCACCTCAGTCTCATTCAACTGCTCAAGCATCAAATTCTATATCCATAGATAATGAACATCATTATGTAATGTTTAAGAAGTTTTAATTTAAAAGATCAATAGATTTAACCACTTACAAAATTGTGTTCTGCAGTGTTGGTGATAAATCTACCTTTCTTTCTTAACCAATGTACTTCTTTATAAAAATCTACCAAATTCAAGGCTTGTTCGTTCTTTATCATCAAAGACTTTGTTAGGTACTCCAATTACATAATAGAAATAACTCTTTTTCATAGATGAATGTAATACCTACAACTTACCGTTTCCTCCATAATCCTAACGAAAGGCTTCCTGCCACTTGTATGATTGATCTGCTATTTTTGCCTATTCTTTCTATTTCTCTGATTTTTTTTATATTTAATTTTGAAATATTACTTTATCATTCTATAAAATGATTCCTACTACACTAGTAATAAAAAATGATATATAAACCATTATGTTTTAACAAAGAAAGAACTTAATATACATTAATATTTACCTTGAAGCATTCACTTGATCACACTGCACGTAAGTGTTCCCATACGGGCTTCTCCACCCAGGTTGTCCCACCAGAAAGTGACGCTTCGTGTGTTGCATACCCCAAGTATTGCTAGCGTAGTAAGTAGTGGAATGCATTGTATTTTCGAGTAAGTGCATTTGTCACACATTCACGATTGGAACTTTTTGTCTAATCTAATATAAAGTTAGCCTATGAAAAAATATATTAGTGAAAATTGCATTTCTTTTAAGACTTAGTATTTGCAATAGTAAAATTGTGTTTCAGACAAAATGAGTAATAAAATATTATATTCGAACACGGTCAATGAGCTCCTCTTTCTCCTCTTTGTCTACTTTTTTCCAACTTGCATGACGCATGTCTATACGAAATCTCACAATCGTTGTCGCTCATCCAGAAAATATGTTGTAATTCTCGCACGATGGACCTCTTTGTCCATCCTTAATATTCAAAGGTCTCTTCCCATATTTTTGAAGGCGTTCATTTAGCGTGTCTTTTGCTAATCCCTGACCACATTTTTTAGTTGGCAAATCTGTAGAATCTGAGCCCAACATCATACACAGTTTTATTAGACCTCTCTTGACCAAGTGAAAAAGTGGAATAAACATTACTATTCTTAAAAGGGTCAATCTTACAACTTACGTTCAGTGGCCACAGTCCTAGGAGTATCATTAGCATCTTCCGTGGCCTCATCTACACCCACATTTGGTGGTTGAGTTGAATCATCTAATGATTCAACTTGCTCCGTATCTCCTATATCAAACAATAGTGGAGACCCATGACGCAACCTTGAGACTTTACATGTTGATACGTGCCCACACCATCCACCTCGCTCATGGAGTCTTCCTCTTACTTATCTCACCATTATCAATACATGCAATAGTAGTTCTACAGTATTTATGATAAGGAGGAAACATGAGTTATTAGTTTATTCCCTTGTTTTCATAAACAATTCCAGGCCTCTCACCCAACATTAGATATGAAAACATAGTAAAGATGCATGCTTTATAATTGTTTTGGCTATGCCTAAAACGCATATGAATCTTGGATCATATACTATAGGTGAAACGTGAAAATACTCTTATAAATGAAAAGTCTTTTGGACATGAAAAGGAAGTTCTAGCATTATTTCATTCATGCCAAATTGATACCAAACTATCAATTTTCTCTTTCACACTAATGGATTGCAACAACAAATAAAACTTAATTTAAATGAGTTGCTAAAAGTTAATGTTGCACACCAGTTAAGTCAAAAACATCCTTAACATGGGTGAGAGGAATTGCATGTCAAGGCTAGGTAAAAAAACTTATAATTCTTACCATCGAACATCCCAATGAATACAGTACAAGACACTATAATTTTGTCTCATTCTCTAAGAAATATGTATGTATGTAATAAATAATTAAATAAAATCAAATTTAAAAAAAGCTATAATTTTTACCTACAAGAATACTTAACTCATGTTGGCTGGAAAAAAAAAATCATGTTTTTGAGTATGGGTGAGTGGCCAACATTTACGTGATATGAAATAAACCCATCACTCCATCTTGCATGAACTTTAATTTAAATATGAGACTTAGCCACTCAAACTAGAATGCAACTCTAGCAAGTGCATAATATAACAATATATGAAGAATCTCTCTTATTAATACATTACAACAAGTGCTATGAACAACATAGAAAAATCTTTTGAGAGATAGAGAGCAAAGCAGAGAGAGAAATGGCAAACCCAAGCTCTTCGTATTATTGGCAATAGTGTGATCCTAGGTCTTTATTAGAACTTGATGTTATAAATCAGCTTGCTTCACTTTTGGAATGTATGCGGTTCGAGAAATTTCCAGATGCCTACGTCTCATTTAGCTTCCAGACTCTGTCCACTCTATTTTTATGTGACCAAAGTGAGTGGTCTCCTCTTTTGTGTGATAAGAACTATGGTTAGTCAGCTTAACCATTGTAGTGATTGGAAATGTAGAATTAGCAAAGTACATATATATATTTTTTATAATCTCTCCTTTTTTGCCTGCTTGAACTTTGTCTTTCCCACCTCTATATCTATCTTATTTTTATCTTCTATGTCCTACGGCCATTGTTGTAGCAAGTTACTAGTGCATGTTTCTTCTTTTTTTACAAAGAATTTCTAACACTTTGTTGTATTTGTTAAAAAATAAAAAGTTTACAATATTGTTAAAAAATACATCCTTATACCATGTTAAAAAAGAAAAATAAAATTAGAAAAATAAAATACAACCTCCTATACATAGCCACCAGGCTAGAGCCACCAACAGAAATAGTAGGATTTTCGTATTTTTAATATGAGTGGCTCTATAAGCAAGAGAAGAATTGAAATATAAAAACAAGTAATAATGTTAATTTAAATATGAGTTAGTTTACATATTCTTGTGAACACCTTTATAAAATTGTGGTATATACAAGTGTTGATTATTGATTCTATCCCTTTAAACCCCCCCTCTAGGTGTTATAACATCATAAATTGGAGATAAAGTGATAAGTCATAAAAGTTGCACTTATATGAACATGGAGACTTCCATTTTACTCAAATACCAAGCAATGGCCCCACACTGAACAACAAAAACACTTCCATGTTGCACTTTCTTGGAAAGACGACAACTATAAACTCAAGCCATTATTTAACATCATGTAGCCAATTACTGAGTTTTTTAATTGAAATATTGCATCTCATGACTTTAAAAAGGCTTAAACCCAACAAATTAATAAATAATTTAGTAGCTAATGTTGATGAGCCCATTTTTATTTCTTAATTTGATTTGCTTGTCATCACATACCTAATGTTAATGCATTATGTTCTTACTTTTTAATATTGATAGGGATGTTCAGCGGACTAATGAGTACCAGATTCAGATATCACTATTTATAGGAGGCATGCATGTAGGGGAGAGGTAGTAACCTACTGTGGTCAGAGGATTTTATGATTTTTGAATCTCTTTTCAACCTGTCAAACCATCTTAATTCTATGAGAATCACATCAAATTATGTTAAAAGTGATATTTATAATGAATAGAAATAGCAGGAATTTATCCAACCTATTATAGTCACCACAAAAGTCAACTATCTACCATTACTTAATTGGACAAACTTAGAAGAAATAAGAAAATATGGGAGATTACATTCACAACCTGGAACATATAAACTATCTTTATGCCAGCTCATGAACCTCAGTATAAATGAGATTGCCACAAAAGCCTTCATCCGCATATAAGAGTAATGTGTTTAAGTCGTTATATAGATTCATGTATCTATTGTTACCTTGTTATGAATTTATGTAGTATAACATATATTCAGAGTATATATTTATGAGTTGTATAGAAACCATTATATCATGTTATAATAGTATTTTTGCGCATACCACACTGATTTATACAAGTCTTTCGGTGGGAAAAAAACTAATAGAAATTACCTTGTTATTTAGTAGCCAATGTTGATGTCAAACTCACATTGAATCCAGCTTAAGTGGTTGATATGACTGTAAAGTTCATTCCTCGCTGCCATCACTATAGTCATTTATGTTGTCAGTTCTTAATTCCTAATCAAAGCTATCATCTTCAAGAAAGGCCTCTTGGTCAATTTATTCAGATCTTTGATGTTCTAATATGGTTGAAGAATCAATGAGTAAAGGTTTTTCATCTACTCTATGCAATGGATTCAACAAGTCTGGATCACTACAATTAACATATGACATGGCTCTGATATTAGTTTCATCTTCATGATAAGCATTACTGTCAAAGGATTCTACATCATCATCACTCTTAACCAAGGGAACTAAAAGAGTGTTGTACACATTCCTATTAGTTATCTTATGAACCACATACCAACTATCCGCCAAACTAACATATTTTAAGTAAAGCACTTGCTGAGCTTGGCATGTAAGAGCAAAAGGCTTAGACGCGTCAAGTGGTTGCCAACATGTATTCTTATTTTCCTATTGCTAATGTCTCACCAATCACATTGAAATTAATATACCTTACACCACCACATATAGCGTAATTCTAAAATATCATTCAACACCCCATAGAATACAACTGGCTTTAATTGATGTTATCCACGGACAACCACACTGCTGTTTTGCATTCAACGATGTATCTCATGCCTCTTTATATGAAACCAAATTCTATTCATTATACATCCAGCATACGATGCAACCCACCTGTCGAGACCACATGTGAGTGCATAGATTTTATCAGTAACTTCGGTTAGATTCATCATATGCAACTCTCAAATCTAATAGGTAAGTCAAACGCAATTACAATTAATATATATATAACATGAAGATGTACTCGTAATATCTTTAATTATTAAGCGCATAAACCTCCATGCATGACAATTTTCATGAAAGCTACAAAAAATACCTTGAAAGTGATACTTACGCATTTCCTAAATCACACGAGAAATTACGTTTGGTGCCTACGCTCAATGTTAGTCGTGCCTTCCTTTTGGATCTTGTTAAAATGCTCACTACAAAAAACAGAGTGTTATTTTCTACACTAAAAATGGACTGGACAAGTAGTAAAATAACTAAAAAGACTAACCACTTACTCTAGATATACTCGATCTCGCCATAATTATTAAGCACATAACAATTAACCCTACGAAGAGTGTTTCTTACATCATATGAGTGTTAGATGACTCTAGCAGATACAACTTTTTGTGAAAATATAGAAAGCAATTCTTGATTAGATAGTTGTGGAAGGTCTTAGTTTCTTTTAACACAGTGATATCTGGTTTCAATATCATTTAGATACATTGAGCAAAACGTCAAGTACTCAACATGAACATAGGTTTCAGCAATTGAATCCTCGGTACTTCTCAAAAGAGTACATCCACCTGTATTGCACTGGTTCTACAAGTAATGCCTCATCTAATAAATGAATTGTAAGATGCACCATTATATCAAAAAATACAGGTGAGAATATCATCTCAAGTTTACAAATGATAGAAATATCTACTTGAAGCTGAATTAACGATTCAAAAGTCAATGTTTGTGCACACAATTTTTTGAAAAAAGTACTTAACTCAGTCAAAATTAGGCTGATGTTGGGTCATAGGTAACCACCAATCACGACTGGAAGCAACATTTGCAAGAAAATATAACAGTCATGACTTTTCATTCCTAAAAGTTTTTCTTCATGAAATTTTTCCTTCATTAATGTTCACACACCTCGCAATATTTGAGACAATGCCATCAGGAAATGTAACTTGCGACAACCACTAACAAAAATATATTCTCTCATTACGATTTAGGGTGTAACATGCAAGACTTGTCGCGCAACGATCACCATCATGATGTAGATTTAATTCTTTCCTAAGTATGAGATTGGCCAAATTCCTACGCACATTTGCGGTGCCTTTAGTTTTTTCATTGATACTCAGCAATGCTCCTAATACACTATCATAAATATTTTTCTCAATATGTATTATATCAAGATTATGTCTCAATTCCAAGTCTGGCCAATACATAAGATAAAAAAATATGTTTTTTTTTTGTCTAATTTAATTGTTGTAGTACCCGTTTCCTTTTCCTTGAACCTTTGCAAAATTGGATATTAGAGACCATGCATAGTTGTTCAAGTGTAGCCTCCTGGGCTATAAGTTTTGATAGTTGAACACGATGTTCTTCTTTACCGTCAAAAGCACGTTTCTTCTTTCTCCAAAGGTGGTCCAGCATCAACCATCAATGATAGTCCATATAAAAATGTTTAAGCCTATACACCAACCACATAGAATCTATTTCAGCATTACATGTAGGACATGCCATCTTTCCCTTCATGCTCCACCCAGAAAGATTGACATATGCTGAAAAGTCATTGATAATTCAAAGTAATGTTACATGTAATTAAGACGTCAATGAACTGAATGCATCATATGTCTCAATACCATCTTTCCATAATTCTTTTAATTCATCAATTAAAAGACATAAAAAGACATCAATATCATTTTTTGGTGACTTAGGACTAGGAATTAGACATGTCATCATAAAGTTTGGATCTTTCGTGCAAGACCAATGGGCAAGTTGTAAGGCAGAAGTATTATTGGCCATATGTTGTAGAGTTTGCTCATCTTATTGAATGGGTTAAACCCATCATTTGCAAGTTCAAGCCACACATTACAAGCATCTTTGACAAGCCAATCATGCTTGTTTTCAAAAATTTTCCAAATCCTAGAATCTGCCGAATGCCTCATACAACTCGGACCAGATACATTCTTCTTTATGTCATCTCATGGCTTGTGCTGTCTTCTTTGACATAAAAAGTCTTTACAGCTTTGCCTTCAAAGGAAAATAAGGCATCACTTTGTAATGGACTCGTTCTTTACCCCTCGATGAGACCCACCTAGATGCCTTGCATATAGGGCATTCATCTTTGTCAACATAATCCTTCCAGAATAAGACACAATCATTTGGGCATGCATGTATCTTGGTGTAACTAAATCTCAATCCACGCTTTAAGCAACGAGCATCGTTATAATGTTCAGGCAAGAAAGCATTCAAGAATGTGGACTTCAATAGCTTTATCACCATATTAAAGGATTTCACTTCAACCCCCAACTGTCTTGATATGCAGCAACTTCACCATAAATGATAAGTTCAAGAAGTTTGTATAGGATTGGACGACATGCATCTTGGAGCACTAAAGTTGTGTTGTGCAGTATCACCTTCACTATCACCAACATTTAAACCAGTTGTACTATCCATAAAGGACCCCACCCGAATGTCATCTAACATCTCATTTACGTCATCAATGTAGTCACCGAAATCGGATTCAGCATTCTCATTGTATGAACGGGTGGCGGTGAAAAGATCTTCTTCTCTATGAAATATCCATTTCATATAATTAGTATCAATCTCCCTCAAGAACAAATGAACTTTCACAACATTTATCGAATGGAAAAAATTATTATGGCATCTTTGACAATGACACTTAATGGAATCACTCTCGGGGGCATTGAATTGAGCTAGGGATATGAATTGATTAACTCCTTCAACATATTCATTGGACCGCAATCTATCTTCAATATGTATCCAAGATGTATCCATCAAAATCTTGATAAAACAAATACACAGTTGGTATTTTCATAATAGAAAACTATCATATGTTTTGCACTATGTTACCTAAATTGATACATTGTATCATCAATTTATTAGGAATTGACAAATAACATATTCCGTCTAAATTAACTATTCAAATGACGATGTGGTATAATTTTAACAATGAGAACTATTTAACATAAAAGGATGAGTGTAATGTGTCAGTTTTAATAGTTTAAATTCTATTTTGTATTAATACTTTCATTTCACAAAATCATGCATGCAAATCAAGAAGTCTACCTATTCAAGCTAAACACATGCACTTAAGGCTTAGGCTGCGTTCAAGTAGTGATGTGATTTCAAATATTTTGTGAATAGTATTGAAAAATAATAAAAAAGTAATGATAGAATATTGAATAGTAATGAATAGTAGGTAAAAAGTAATAACAAAATAACGAATAACTAGCCTATTGTAATTTAAATGTCAAGGGAGTTCAGTCTGTTACAATTACTACAAACTTGTATCTTGCATTTATTTCAGTTCACTGTTAGAATTCTTATAGTCATAATAATACACTCATTTTTCTTTTAGAGACCTTATTTTTTTCCAAAAAAGAAAAAGAAAAGAAAAAAAATATGGGAGGTTTTATTTAGCACTACATAACTTTAGTATTATAATTTCTTCAATACCTAAATGTGAAACTATCAAAAGTAGTTCATTTGTCCTAACTGTGAAATTATCGATGCCTTTCTCTCTCCTATTTGATAAGTGAGATCTTCCTTTATAGCTCAAATAATAGGTTCCTACCTTCCCTCCTTCCCTCTTATAATTTATGTGTATATGTGGTGAGTATGTTGAATTAAGCTTCACTTCATGGATTATTAATAGTGAGGCATGGAATTTTAGTATCTAAATGGTGAAGATTGTGGTTAGGTTTGTTAAAGTAGGTTATTTTCTGATAATGAATCATGGTAATCTGTGTTATTGGCAACTGGTCATGTTTCATGTGTTGGTTTTGGATTCCAATGATAATTCCCTATTTTGTTTGGATAATTTTCACCGATCTAGGGTTAAACCTACCAAATTCACTTCTAACATCTAATTGAGTTTTGTATTACTAATGTTCTAATTGCTAGTAATAATAGCTTACTACAACAAATATTTATTGCTGTTTTAGCTTCTTTTTCCTTTCCCCTCACTTTCCTTTAAAATGTTTTTTTCTACTCTTTAAGTACTTTGAGTTAGTTGCATACATCTGATTTAGGGTTTCAATTTCTGCTCAATGCCCGTACCACTCAGGTTGGGTAATAACTATTAAGTTTATATCTTATTTTACATTGGAGTTATTGGATGCTTTGGATACTTTGTGTTAAATTAGGATTTTATCATGCTAATAAACAAGCATGTTCATACTTATGATTGTAAGATCACCATATTATGCCATTGATCGAATTCATTAAACATGTACTGAGTGTGGCCTTCATTTCAAATAAACTTTCTAATTAATGCGCACTCCAAAGGCAAAGAGTAGTTGGATGGAAGTGTAAAATCTTTTTAGCCAACAATTCCCAAAAGCTCATTGAGCATTTATACTGTATGATTTATCTTCTCTTCTCATCCTGTTGCTACCATTACCATTTGTGTCGATTCTTTTGTTGTCTCTTACCAATTTAATCTTATTTGTTGTATTGGGTTCTCATAGCACCGGTATTTGTAGAAATTCTGCTCATACATCTTTCAAGTCCCATGCTAATGTGGTTGTCGCATTTGTCAAGAATATTATCACGAAACTGTCACATGCTTGATATTTTTATCATTTCATTTGGATTGTTGTTTTTGAATGCTTTTCATGCCAAAAATGTAAAATTACAAAAAGTGCATGGAGCATATGGTTTCCCAAGAACTGAAACTTTCAAGTCTTATACTTTCCTACATAAATTTTTCTTTGTACTCCACTTTCCCCAACACCCTTCAAAGAACATGTTTTTTTCTTTTATCTACTTTCTTTATTTGAAACAGGTGGTCCGTTTGTTAGATATTGCAACATTTGTCCGAAATGTTGTTAGCAATATCATCTATCATTTTGTTTTAGAAACTGAGCAAGATAATGGAATTGCTAAGTTATTGGAGATTTTTGGGAGTGTAATTAGTGTGTTTGCTTTATCTTTGAAGGAGGAACACAAGATATTCTTATGTAGAGCTCTGATTCTCCTGCACAAACCAAAATCATTAGGTATCTATCATCAACAATTAGCTAATTGTATTGTATAGTTTATAGATAAAGATCCAACATTAGTCGAGATTGTGATTAAAGGACTATTGAAATACTGGCCAGTTACAAATAGCCAGAAGGAATTGATGTTTTAAGTGAGTTGAAAGAGATTTTGGAAATGACTAGTATGGCTAAGTTCCAGAAGATCATGGTCCCACTGTTTCAACGCATAAGATGCTGCCTAAATAGCTCTAATTACTAGGTAATTTTTATGTTATATTGCTAGACTTTACCAATGGCATGCTTGTTGCATAAACATTATTCTTTGGTTTCACATACACAAAAAAATATATTGGTTGAAATAGATTCCCTTGAGACATCTCTTTGGTTTCATCACTTAGGTGGTTCTGTTTTTATGAAACAAAACCTTCGACTGTTATCTTTTTTGGTTCATTAGAAAATTGCATCATTACTTACATTTGAATAGGTGCATTATGTAATTGGTAACATGTTTTTGGTATATCAGAAAAGTAACCTAGTACCACTCCTTGGGTTTTGTTCCATCTAAGAAGTTGTTCATTAGATGGTGGAAAGTGGTAATGTATCTCAAAGAGACGATGTGAATGTTATGTTCTTCTTGCATTAATAGTTTTCAGGTGGCTGAGCGTGCCCATTTACTATGAAACAACGAACACATCCTTAATTTTATCTCACATAACAACCAGGTGATTCTGCCTCTAGTGTTCTTATCTATTGAGGAGAACACTTAGAATCACTGGAATCAAGCTGTGCTCCACCTGACTCTAAATCTGAGAAGGATGTACTTGCCAATGTAAGTTGGAAAATGAAGATTTAAGGTTAAGTGTGGCAACCGAGAAGCAAATATTGACATGGGAACACCTGAAAAATTTTGCTAGTGTCTAAACCTTAACCAGTAATATTTTAGATCGGATAAATCCTGCCACATGCTATGTTGCTTGCTAATTGTTAATTGCTTAGGTAATAATATTTAAAAAGAAATATGAAAGATTATCGTCATGAACTCTCAAATATTACTTGGTATGGAATGCCAATAGGACTTCCATCTACATTAAGATATTGTGTTGTAGTTGTGTTGAGTTATGCTACGACCATGAACGTTCTTTCCTTGCACAAGAGGTTGGGTTGACGACATTGCTTGCAATCGTTGGATTTACCTCTCTCTCATTTATGATTATTGCCCAAAAGATGTTTGTTCTTTCCTATAACATCTATTTGTTTTGTTGTGTCCCACAATAACTTGTTGATTGTGCTGTCATCCTTTCCAAAATTTTAGCACGATTATAGCCATTTGCTTTGATATATCAAAGTTGTATAAAGTAAAGCCCAATTAGCAAATAGCATAAAATACTTTCAAATAGAAGATGTTTGTGTTTTGTATCTTGGCATGGGGCTCAGATCTACATGGCTGTCAAAATAATTGTTTTTGACATGAGGTATAAATCCTTCGAAAGAATCTCTCTTGTGGATCATTATTAAGAAAAATATTCCTCTACATTTCACTTGAAAGAATAGTATTAATTTAGTGTAAAATATGGTATATTTTAATCTATAAACATTATATTAACAAGTGAAGTGAAATCACCAAAATAGTTGTGTTTAACATTATTTTAACAATTTGCAATCTTATTCTGCATCTTGTGAATAGAAACTAAAAGGTATTGGGTCTCTAGATGGAAATTCTAGAAAATATTTTGTGTCTATCAACCAATATACCTTAGGAAAATGGGACATTCGCATAAAGTAGTAGTATCATTTCAATTCCCTAGTTGGCATTCATAAGTAGTGCATGGCTTTTGGCTGGACCCATGAACCAGTACCACTCCAAATCTCATCATTTTTTTTTTACCCTTAATGGAGGTGACAACTCTATTTCTGGTAGTAGATTCTACAAAAATGATGTTACTTTTAGTGTATAAAGCTATACACAGTACCAAAAGCACTTTTACTAGTAATAATGCATAGTACTCAATTATTAGAAACCTTTCAAAATTTCTCAATCTTTTCCCTTTCACTTGCTGAAAAAAAAAAAAAAAAAAACTCTTCAGTGCTCAACATGTCCTCTAATCTTTGTTATTTCGGCCCGCCACACTTGTTTACTACTAGTTTTATAAATTTTTAAAATATTTTTTTATTGTTTTTTTTTAAATGACAATATTGTAGTTTTATTGATTATCCTTGCATATAGCAGATGAATAATTTGTACATAAAATGAAACTTGGGAGTTACAATGATAAAAATAAAGGCCCAAGCCCAAGTTCCTAAAAAGAAATAAAAACCTTGCAGCTTATATAGAGATTATAAGAAAATAAGGAAAAATCCATACAATTTAGTGCCTATAGTAGGAATAGGAGTATAACCGGTCCAGTTCGATTTAGTTTTGAAAAATTTTTGAAACCAAACTGGTATATAATGGTTTTGGAAATTTAAGAACCGATATGGACTAATTCATCACCAAAATCGAAACTTTTGATTTTTTCGATTTCATCTGGTCTAGTTTTCCGGTTTTTACACGTGTGATACTATATATGTTTAATATTACAATTGTTTTAACACTAAACTTAGTTGTGAACATTTAGTGTTTATTATTAACAATTACTAATTCTTTAATATTCAATTATAGTAGTATAATATAAATAATGTTTAACTTATTAGTGAAATTATAAAATTTGGATAGTAAGATTAAAATAGTATAATTAGTGTCTAATTATATTAGTATATTAATTTTATGTTATAAGATTAATAGCATATGATTGCCTCTTTATAAAACTTGGATAGTAAGATTATAGAAGTATATTAATTTTATGTTATAAGTTGAAAAGCTTACCGTATATCCTATAGCACCATAATTTACTAAACTGTCTGTTAGCGCATTACCTTTTATGTGGCATAATTAATACTGAAGGGAAAATCATTCTTGAAAAAAAACAATATCAAATATTTTTTTTATCCTCATCGAGCCACTTCAACATTTTCTTAATTACATTAATTTTATGTTATTATACTGATTCCTTAATTTTACTATTTATATAATTACAACACAAACTTGTATTATGATAATTTATTTACTCATCTTTTACAATTGAACTGCTGGGTCAATTGTCCACCCCAGCTATAATCTATATAACTATCTCGATTGAGGTCTGTATTCATCAGACTGATTAATTACAAATAATAGCAACACTCTAAGCTTTGCACTCTTTTCAAGATTTGCATTTCTAAAAATTTGTATTCGAATTCTAAATTTTAAAATAAGAAAGAGTGACGGATCTTATAATATTTATTGAAAATTTAATATTATCCAAAAAATTCATTCTAATGGTTAGAAATATCGTGTGATTTACTTTAAGTGTCTATCTTTCTCGTTCTAGGAATTATAATTTGGAAAAAAAATTTAAAGAAATCTAATTACTTATCCTCAAACTAGTTTTTAAGTGCAAAAACTATATTTTTATCACTTTCGGAATGGTTGGATCTACACATAGAATTTTTTCACATAACAACCAACTCGATCATATGGATTCATGTTCAAAATATCAATATTGCATTAGAAAATAAAATGAAATAGTTAAAAAAAATGAAAATGACAAAGATATGATGATAGGAATATAAAGAGTGTGGTCTTAGATAGATTTCAAATAAAGTAAGATTTATGTAACCAATCTAATAGTGTGGATAAAGCTACAACTAAGTTGGAACTAAAAGTTAACTTAAACGAAGGTATAACTCAAATATTGATGAGTTACTCATTAAAACACACACACACACACACACAAAGAAAAAAAAAAAGATATCATGAGTGGCAGCACCACCAAAATAAGCAATAAGCTTAAAGCAATAGAGAATTTATGTCATCTTATATATCTTTCTAATTAATTGTGACACAATCTTTCCAACTACTTGTTTAAGTTCAATAACTATTTATATGTTTATATTTTATTTATATTTTCCCCTCATTGAACTCAGCTAATTGCTCACCATGATGTCTGCTTAATTTTCTATTAACTTTCTGTTAGCGTGCTTTGTGCTTAATTATAGAAGATTTTATTGTATCATATGATTTTGTTAATTATAGGAAAAAGTAGTAGAATTTCCTGATTGATATTGTAATTAGTATTTACCTATGATTACTGTAATTAGGTCAATTAGGTTATTTGTTTTCCTAAATTAGTTGTCTTTGCACCTTTA
The DNA here is from genome assembly GCA_003123785.1 of Pterocarya stenoptera. Lineage (NCBI taxonomy): Eukaryota > Viridiplantae > Streptophyta > Magnoliopsida > Fagales > Juglandaceae > Pterocarya > Pterocarya stenoptera. The sequence goes on along the minus strand of QEOT01004839.1, from coordinate 271,633 downwards.
TATTTTTTCTTTTTGGCCTCGGAGAGAGATGAATATATGAAAAAACTACTCCACTATTGCTCTATTTGTCGTGGTATCAACACAGACATAATTGATATACCTATTTCTGAAACTGTCCTTAAACTACAAACATGTTCTTGCTTTAATCCTAGATATCTAGGGTTTTTACTGTCCTAAATCATTACAATATACTTCCACTGCTACCCTGATATTTTTTTCTCTTCAAAATGATTGGCGATATATCTAATAATTTCAAAATTACTCCTGAAAAAATTGACTGGTCGAACTAACTATGATTCTTAGGCTCGTATTCTCTCATGTCCATTGCCAACAAGAAAAAACTTGGCTATATTACTGGTACAAAGAGAGCCCCTGAGAAAACTAATACTGAAGCCTATGAAACTTGGGAAGAGGAAAATTTCACTGTTTAAACATGGCTGCTTAATTCAATGGAGAAATATGTGAGAGTTCTCTTCGATCGTTTCCAACAGTATCGACTATCTAGTGTGTTGTAAAGAAGACTTATACTGTAAATAACAATTCTTCCAGAGTATATGAGTTAACACAGAGATTTGTCAACATCACACAAAAAGGTCGTACCCTTGAAGCTTATTATGATGAACTACAAACTATCTGGCAGGAACTCAATGCTATTAATCCTCCTCAAATCAAGAATGAAATTGATCTATGCACCCACTTAGCAACTATCACAAATTTTGGTATTTACATCTTATTGGCAAGATTAGATTCTCATCTTAATGGAGCTCGTGCCCATTTGCTTCGTTTTGATCTTCTTCCTGATGTCCTAGAAGCTTATGCCATGATTTGTGAGGAGGATACTTACTTAAAAACTATGGGAAGTGAGGAAAAGACCAAATCCGGCTAAACCCTTCTTCAAATCTGGTGGATCAAATTTGACTAAAGATGAAGGCAAATGCACTCATTGTGGTAAAAATCATATTGTGGACAAATGTTGGAAACTTCATGGTCGACCTGATTGGGTAGATGAGCTTATTGCTAAAAAACAAGGAAGTAGAGCATCACTTGCTACTTCTTCAACCATTGAGAATGAAGATGAGGCCAACTTAGGTAAATTTAATTATGTTCTATGTACTTCTACTTTTGCTTGTGATAATGTATGGATAATTGACACTGGAGCAACGGATCATATGACTAATAGCCCTAAGAAATTCACTACCTTCACTAAAAACTGCTCAGAATATTTTGTTAGAACTGCCAATGGTTAGATAATCTCTGTTACTAGTATTGGTACTATTCAACTTACACCCAACATCACATTACTTAATGTTCTCCTAATTCGTACTTTAGAGACTGATTTATTATCTGCGTCTAAACTTATGACTACATATTCCTATCATTTTTTTTTCTAAAATATTGTATTTTTCAGGATCTTCATACTCAGGAAGAGATGGGACGTGGTTTTAAGAGACAGGACTTGTGGTACTTTCATCATAGCTCGAAGTTGAAAATTGCAGCAAACCAGACCAGTAAGCATGTATTGGAGTGTGAGAAACTGATTTGGTTCTGGCATCAACATCTAGGACATCCATCATTTGGCTACTTAAAGCATATGTTACCTACTATGTTTGAGTCTTGTAATAAATAATTCAAATATTCTACTTGTGAGACTTGTGTTTTAGCTAAAAGCCACCGAACTGTATTTCCAAAAAGTGATAATAAATCATCAATGTCATTTACTTTAATTCATTCAGATGTATGGGGTCCCCCACAACATTCTACTTCTGGTGGTATGCAATGGTTTATTACCTTCATTGATGACTGCTCTCGGATTACATGAATTTATTTAATTAAGTATAAGAGTGATGTGAAAAATGTTGTTAAACAATTATGCACTATGGTCCAAAATCAGTTTTTTACAACTGTCAAAGTATTGCGTTCAGACAATGGAGGTCTCACAAATGATCTTGTTGTTTTCTTTTAGTCATAAGGCATCATTCATCAAACATCTTGTGCTAATACACCACAACAGAATGGCGTTGCCGAGCGACCCAATCGCCAACTTCTAGAGGTTACTCGAGTTTTCTTATTTGAAAAGAATGTTCCTAAGTATTTGTGGGGCGATGCTTTGCTATCTACTATGTATGTCATCAACTGAGTTCTTTCTAATGTCCTTGCATTCCAAACTCCACTTCAGGTCCTCACTACAAAGATAAAGAATATGCCTCCTGTCACTACCAAGATTAGTACAAGGTGAGATTAGTTGCAAAAGGATATACTCAAAAATATGGGGTGAATTACAATGAGACATTTGCTTCTGTGGCAAAGATTAATATTGTACGTGTATTGCTTTCTATGGCTGCTAATCAAAACTGGTCGTTGTTGCAATATGATGTGAATAACACTTTTTTTCACAGAGAACTTCAAGAATAGGTGTACATGGATCTTCAACTAGGAGTTTCAGAGAAGACAGGAATGGTGTGCAAGTTAAAATGAGCATTGTATGGATTAAAACAATCTCCTCGAGCTCGGTTTGGAAGATTTGCCCTGGTAATGAGGAACTTTGGGTACAAACAAAGTAACTCAAATTACACATTGTTTCTAAAGCACAAAAAGGACAATGTGACTGCTTTGATTATTTATGTGGATGATATGATATTGACTGGAAGTGATGTTTTTGAGATTGGAAAATTGAAGAAATATTTAACAAATGAATTTGAGATTAAAGAACTTGGAGATTTGAAGTATTTTCTTGGCATAGAAGTGGTCCGATCAAACCAGGGCATATTTCTTTCCCAAAGAAAATATGTACTGGATTTGTTAGCTGATACAGGAATGTTAGATTGCAAACCAGCTGAAACTCCAATTGAACAGAACCATAAGCCTCATGAAAACCTGAGTGATGTTCCTGCCAACAAGGAGAGATATCAACGACTTGTGGGCATGTTAATTTATTTGTCTCATACTAGACCTGATATAGCTTATGTTGTTAGTGTCATTAGCTAATTTATGCATGCTCCCAATGAAAGGCATGCGAATGTTTGAATCGAATTTTACAATACTTAAAAAGTGCTCTAGGGAAAGGGATTATGTTCGCTAAGAATGATCACTTAGATATTAAGGATTATACTGATTTTGATTGGGCAAAAGATATTGCTGACAAACATTCTACTATAGGTTATTTCACCTTTGTTGGTGATAATCTTGTTACTTGATGGAGTAAAAAGCAGAAGGTTGTATCTAGATCAAGTGATGAAGCTGAGTATAGGGCAATGGCTCAAGGTATATGTGAGTTACTATGGGTGAAGATTGTAATGAAATACTTGGGTTTTAAACCTACAGGTGCTATGCCTTTATATTGTGACAATAAAGCTGCAATTGCAATATTTCACAACCTTGTACAGCATGATCACACTAAGCATGTAGAAATAGATAGTCACTTCATTAAAGAAAAGTTGGAAGTTCAAATTATTGTACTTCCATTTGTAGAACTTGAAGACCAGTTAGCTAATATCCTAACCAAGGCAATTTCAAGTGGTGTGTTATCCAACTTACTTGACAAGTTGGGCATGGAAGATATCTATGCACCAACTTAAGAGGAAGTGTTAGCGTGATTTGTGTTTAATTATAGGCGATTTTAATGTATCATATGATTATGTTAATTATAGGAAAGATCGGTAGAATTTCCTAATTGATATTGTAGTCAGTGTTTACCTATAGTTAGGTCAATTAGATTATTTGTTTTTTTAAATTAGTTCTCTGTACCTCTATATATTTTTTGCCTAAGAGAGAGATGAATATATGAAAAAACAACTCCACTATTGTTCTATTTGTCACTTTCTGAATCAACCTGCGTGAGGTTAATAATTATTTTCTTTTACTTTTTCTTCTCAATTTTAAAATCTTAAACAATTACTAACTTAGTCATGTAATATTAAACCTAAAGATCATGTTAAAATCCCAGATATTGTACTGCTTTATCGATTGAACCAAACAAAATATGACTTGATATACTTAATATTGTTTTAGTAATTTCTACGTAATTTTTGGGAGTTTGGTTTCTAGATTTTGATTATAATCCCAATCTCAGATATTCCATAAGTGAAAGTTACCAATAAAATTAGAATACCGTCACCACTTAAAAACAAAAGATCAGGCGATAATTATATATATTAACATTTTAAAGGTATTCTAGTAATTTAGTTTAGTTGCATATAATGTTTTTTATTTAATAAAACATTACTATCGCCACGGCAATGCCCTTTAATTCGCAGGGTAATTTGCACCAGAAGGGATGTGTCAAAAGCAAAGCATTGCAAGTTACTTGAGGTGAGTCCCACCATGATCGTTTGAGCTGCAATATTGTCTCCTGATATCTGTTTCTTTACTTATTTATATAGCTAACTATTATTACTTTGATTAAACGACAAACAAGCAGAGAAAGTAGTCTACCTTATAATTTAAGTCTTTAATATTTTTTATATCACTAAAATTTATGAAAATTATATATCCGTATTCGAGGAAAAAAAAGGGGGATAAAGTCATGAACCATGTCCGGCCGATCGACCCACCCGCAAACGCCCAAAAATAAGAAAAATACTATTTACTATATCATCTTTATCTACTCATATATATCGTCGTTTTATGTTAATGTAGCTTTATCGGCCATCAATTATGACTTATTTATTTAAAAAAATAAAAAATGATCTAATGGTTCAGTTAATGCTAATAATAATAATAATAATAACAATAATAATTGCCAAGTAAGTAAGTGCAAGCTGATCGGTATCATATAGAATTGTACTGTGATGACAAATTGGCTCCTTTTATTTTTTGTATTTGGTTTTAAAATATGATATTCATAGGTCTCTTAATTATCATCCTTTTTTATTTCTTTTATTCATGTGACATGCATTATATGTAGTTAAATAAAAATTAATATATATATAACTACTTTAAATATATCACATTAATAAGTGAAATAACAAACAAAATATGGGATAATGTATGCATTTCTCTTTTTCAAAATATGGCCTACACCACACACACTACGGGTATTTTATTCTTTTTATTTCCACTAAATTAATTGAGTATTTCTACGCATCATTCATATACCACATATAGTACTTGCTAAGGAAAAAAAATAAAAAATAAAAGTATGTGTGTGGTGTTAGGATGATAAATAGTAAAACTACTCTAATATATAAATGGTAGACAATATATATTGTTAAAACATTGTTGTATAATGTATCATGAAAAGTGACGTATTTATAATTTTTCTATTAATATATGTGATTAAGAATGATAAAATATACAATGAAAACAGTATTAACCAGGAGTAATAAATACGAAACAAACAGAGAGAGACAAATTACAAAAACGTGAAGGCGACGGATCAGTATATGTCATACTCCATGCAGCTAGCTAGGATCGAGTACACATAAAATGTCGAGAAATGGGAAGGTACCGCCAAGTTTCCTTGTGTGTCCATTTGCCCAATAATATTAGATCACTTATCTCTTCCTTATCTTTACGAGTCTATGACGACCTGATCTTTCATCGGCTTTCACCTCTCTCCCTTCTCCACACATTTATCTGTCTCCACCACTTCTTCGATCGATCTGCTTTTATAAGCTAATTTGTTTGAACTTTGAATTACTGGTCGGTTGATCTGCTTGCCGGAAATTAAAACGATTTGCGAGAGAGAAAGAAAGAAGAATGTATGCACCACCTGGTCATCAAGGGATGTCGCATCCATACGTTGATCATGTTCGGAGACGCCATGAAGAGAAAGGCTTCCTCTACGCTTGGTACTAATTAATTATTTCCTTCATTCCTGTATATATATATATATATATATATGCTGATCGATGATCTACTATATATAATAATGAATTACACATGATGATGATGATGATGATGATGATCTGGATGATCAATTGCATGCAGTTTGTTCGCCTTCTGTTGCTGTTTCTGTTGCGTTGAGACTTGCGAGTGCTGCTTAGAATTTCTTTGCTGTGGCTGTTCTTAGTATACAAGCTGATGGCATTAATCTAGAGGAGAGGAGAACGGCGGTCCACGTCTGTGACACTCTTCTTCATCATCGCTTAATTTGCAGTACTCATGTTATTATCATGTATCGTTTAATTTTCTTTTCTCAACCAACAATAACCGCCAGTCTCCAACCTCACAGTTTATATGATTGGTGTCTATCCCCAGTGTGATCTATATATAAATTTATATATATATATATAACTTTCCCCTCCTTTTTGATTTGTGGCACAATTAAAATTTATATAAAAGATTTTATATTTCCCCAATCATTATTCAATTTGTCTTCTGTTAAGATTATGTCATGTCATGTTTTTTTGTCTATTTTATCCAACAAATTTCAACAAGTAATGTTTGACGTATATTTTTAAAGTCTAGGCTAATTAAATTATCTTTTTATAACTTTATGATCATTTTGCAAGTTCAACGATAAATAAATAAAAAAATAATGACAGTTTTCTTTAGAGGAACTTATCTATAAAATATGACAAGTGTCTATCAAGCATAGGACAAGCAAGTATTTTTTTTTTTTTTAAGTCTAACTTAAAACATTTACGTGGCAATATTCACTGGAAAAACTTGTGCTTGTCACAATCTCAAAGAACATATCAATTTTTTAAATGGGTTGGAGGAAACTTTATTTTAACTTAGTTTGGAAGAAACTTTCTTCAACCCAATTGGAGGGAGCGTCTGTTGCTTCCTGCCATCTAGGCCCCAGCTCCTTTCTGATTTTAAGTGATTATGGTGATACTATGACTGCGACCAAGTAGGAAAACCACTTCCAGTTGCCCCCACATATAATGTTAGATACAAATACAAGTTTAGAGTGTTCAAATCCTTTAAAATATCATATCCTAGGATTATTCAACCGGAGACAAATATGAATATTAAAAGATCTACCATTTAAAGGGATTTGTCCAATCATCTTGGCCACTGTTTACTTGTTTCCAAATAAACTACCTTGATAAGATATATTACTGCAATCAGGACTTGTCATCAGGTGGCTTTTTCTTTTCTTTTTTTTTTCTTTTTTGCCTCAGCACACTCCTTTAATACTCGACCTGAACATAAAATTTGCTCCCATCTGACACTGTATCACTGACCAAAAGATGCCCACCAAAAACCCTTGGAGTTATGTTGCGACAAGTTTGTCCTAGCCACGACCATTCTCATTTGTTCACTCAGCTCAACCGGATCGAATTGATGATGGCAACTGTTCTTTATAGATGTAACCGTGCTGATCGGTATTGAAAATCGACATCTGATGAATGATACCGATGATGAAATGAAGCAAAATCAACAAAGTGATGCACTGGGAGTTTTGATATAGGTGAAAGGGCGTTACAGCTATATAACACACCAAGATTATATGAGAACATAGGTAATTGAGAGGGAGATCAAAATTTAACCACGTCTTCATCTTCCCCTCTCCCTTTCCTTCCACTTTCCCCTTCCCCTTCCCCTTCCTCTTCCCCTTCCTCCCCCTCCGTGTCCTGAAGCACGAAACCAACCGTCATCTCTTGTATAATTAAACATACTCATTCTCAAGTCATCTGCCCCTCCTGCTTTATGAGGACCCCTTTGTACCTGACAAGTAGCAAATAATGACATCAATTATAATGACTATTACGCAACAATAGAAATAAATATGAAGGACAGATGCTGACATGAGAATCTTCCAAATCAAATTCGTTTTGAAGCTGCCATGCAATCTTCTCGTCACGACGAATGTCTGGATGCTCATCTTTCTTTAAAAGCTTTCCCTCAGCTTTTTTCTTTTCCCATTCATCCAAAGTGAAAACAACTGGCTCTTCTTGTTTCCCCTTTCCCCTATGTCTTTGACCTTTGGAATGTCGACCATCCCAGCCTTGATGATTCATTTTCTGGAGTAGTTTCTGTGCAGCAGCTTGATTTTGAACAGGGGAAGACTCCACCACTGCACCAATATTTAGATTAGTATGACATTCAACATGGCAGATCCACTAAAAAAATCTTTTCTTATTCTAAGTTCAATAAAGATTTTAAGACTCTTATCAGGTGATCAGTCCAAAATGTATGTTGACCAGTCTGTACATGTAAACCAGGAGAATAAGGAATTTGATTTACTACCCTCCCACATTAATATCCAAGTTGTAAAACACCACCCTTCCCAGCCCAATGTTCCTTTTCATCGTTCTCCTAGAACATATACCATGTGTGCAAACTCATGCCACCCCAGTTCCACTCAGAAGAGAAAATTGTAGATTAGACAAGAAGCAGAACACAAGTGAAATTGCAATCAAAGAATCCTAAGAAACAAAGTTGCACCTTCTTTTGGTCTTGTTTCAGAGCTGCTTGGCTTTTCTTCAGTCCTCTCTGTAACAGAAGATGTTTTGGGATTCCTATTCATGTCAGTTAACTTATCAAGGTTTTGCTGCCTTCCAGTTGGCATAAAATCAGTATTTCCAACAACAGCATTAGGCCCATGGCTCTTGGAAGTACATCCAGCATAATCTGAAAATCATCAACTTTGTCACCATGTCTAAAAATTATCAATTAAACACAGTTTTCAATAGTTCATCTAAAGAGTGCATGCTAACAATAATCTAACCTCTAGCCTCTAGGACACATCTCCAACAATACACACACACACACACACACATTTTTGTGATATGTAAGGAAAATTTTCTTCAAAGAGCAAAGAGGTACAACCCAACTACACTGGAAATATGCAACATAACTTCCCATTATAAAACCCATTAATAACTTGATTCCTGTAGCTTTGACTTCACTTTTTGATAGGTAATCAAGAAGTTTTATTCATAGGAAAAGAACACATGCCCAAGTACACAGGATGCATACATGAGAAGCTTCTGCTTCATTTATATATTTCCACGAAGAACTTCCTTGTTTCAAATTGATACTTGCATTTGCCAACTACAATAGTCCGTTTGTCAACTACAGTGATGCAACTATAGTAAATACAACCAACATATGAATGGACTAACTCTTACTTGTGTTGAGTTTGTTGCATATTTGGTTGCACTGTTGTGCAAACCAGCCTCACAAAGTGTCATCGATACTAAATGTTATCATAAGTAAAGTTATTTTTAGTAAAGTTATTTTTGTGATACATGCAAGAGATCCTGTTATTAAAATCTCACATTTAGTTAGTGTTCTACCCAAACACAAACTTGCGTGCAACCATGAGGTTTTTTTCAAACCATAAATGTTGCACTCTTCATGTCATAGTGGTAAAGGGAATAATTGGAGTGGTGTGGTTCAAATTTTCTGTAACCTTCTTTTGGTCATAATGTCCCTTTTTATCTTTCTCGCTAAGAGCACATGCCATGGGTGCAAACTCATGCCACCCCAGTGCCACTAACAAAAAATAAAATTGCAGATGAGATAAGAAGCAGAACACAAAAAATGAAATTGCAATCAAAGAATCCTAAGAAACGATGTTGCACCTTCTTTTGGTCTCATTTCAACGCTGCTTGGCTTTTCTTCAGTCCTCTCTGTAACAGAGGCTCCTTTAGGGTTCCAGATCCTGTCAGTTGACTTATCAAGTTTTTGCTTCCTTCCAGTTGGCTTAAAATCAGTATTTCCAGTGACTGCAGTAGGGCCATGGCTCTTGGAAGAAGACCCAGCATAATCTGAAAATCATCAACTTCTGTCGTCATGTCTAAAAAATAACTAGTAAACACAATCCAACCTAAAGGGTGCATTATAACAATAATCTAACCTCTCAGACAAAACTCCCTATTATACATACATACAGACAGACATAAATATGACGTAAATAAAATTTTCTTCAAAGAGCAAGGGGCACAACCCAAGTACACTGGAAGTATGCAACATAATTTCCCATTATTATTTTTTTGATAGGTAATCAAAGATAATATATTCATAGAAATAGGTAAAGCTCAGGTACACAGGAAGTATACATGAAGAATGCCTAGCTAGAGGTTACAATAGAAAGAAGAAGATCATGGACACTAAGTCCGTTACAAGCTATCGCCCCCGCCCATAAGAACAATGACTTAAAAAGAAAGTTTTAGCTCATCCATTGTTCTCTCTTGATCTTCAAAACTTCTCGCATTTCTCTCCCTTCAAATACACCAACACATGCATATTGGTACCAATCTCCAAATTGTCGCTACCTAAGAATCACCGTGTAGTCATCTCCAGCTGGCAAGGAAATCCACCAATCTACAAGACATAACCAAAGACAAACCAACTCTTGAGAAAAAATCATCCCACATAACCTTGGCCACCTTGCAGTGTAAAAGTAGATGATCAACTGACTCCCCATGCTTCTTACACATACAACACCAATCTAGGACAATAACTCGTCATTTCCTCAAGTTATCTGTAGTGAGGATCTTGTCCAAAGATGCTATCCAAACAAAAAAAGCTGCTTTTGAAAGAGCTTTCGTCTGCCAAATGCTCTTCCACAAGAACATACACATTCCGGAGTTCGTAAGCTTTGGGTAGAAAGAACTAATAGAGAAAATACCTTTCTTAGAATGATTCCAATGCATCTTGTCTCCAATGCCCCCTGAAATACTTGTGGAATATAAAACCGCAAAGAACTCCCTGATAGACTCCAACTCCCAATCTTGGGCTGCTCTAATAAAGTCAATATTCCATTGAGGGATGCTGTTTGAAAAAGCTAGAAGGTCGGCGAAAGATGCCTCCTTTTCTCTAGCGAGTGCAAAGATAGCAAGGAAAGTATCTCGTAGACAATGGTTACCACACCATTTATCAAACCAAAAAGGGACACGCAAACCATCGCCCACAACAAAATGTTCATGTCCTCGAAAGGTCCTCCAAAGGTTCCTAATGTATTTCCACAACCCATTATAATTTCCCATTATAAAACTCATTAATAAATTTTTTTCCCGTAGCTTCTGCTTCATTTATATATTTCCATGGAGAACTTTCTTATTTCAAACTATCATTTGCATTCAATCACAAATACAACCAACATATGAATGGACTTAACTCTTACTTGTGTTGAGTTTGTTGCATTTTTTGTTGCACTGTTGCAAAACAAGCCTCACAAAAGATCATTGCACTAAATTGTATCACAAGTAAAGTCATTTTTGTTATCCATGCAAGAGATCTTTGTATTAAAATATCTCACATTTAGGATAGGTTTGGATAGTGAGATAAGAATTTTTAGTTTTAAATGAAAGTTTAAAATATTATTTTTAATATTATTATTGTTTTGGAATTTGAAAAAGTTGAATTGTTTATTATATTTTGCGTAGAAATTTGAAAAAGTTGTAATGATGAGATGAGATGAGAATTTTGTGTCTCATCTTGGTTGCCAAACCTATCCTAATGTTTTACCCAAAAACACAAACTTTTGTGCAACCATGAGTTCTGTATAGGTAACTGGAACAAATACATTATTACAAAATACAAACCATATATGTTGCACTCATCATGTCATAGTGGTAAAGGGAATAAGTGGATGCGTCAATGGAAGGCAGATTTTGTGGAACTGTTGTAGTGTGGGTTGGGTAGAGCTAGTCTCTAATGGGGCCTTAGGTGGAATTATTATTTTGTGGAATAGGAGGGTGGTGGAGCTGGTGGATCACTTTGTGGGGGAATTCTTGGTGGCATGTCATTTTAAGAATCTTGAGGATGGGTTTGAGTGGGCGTTCGCAGGGATATATGGCCCTAATGTGGATAGTAGGAGGAATCTATTATGGGGCAAAATGTCGAGTGTTTGTAGTCAGTGGAATTTACTTTGGTGTTTTGGAGGGGATTTTAATCTTACTCGATTTTCTAATGAAAGGTCGGGAGATTCATATTTTTCAAGTGCTATGGCTACTTTTTCAAATTTAATTTTTGATTTAAATCTGATTGATTTGCCTTTGGTGGGAGGAGATTATTCTTGGTCTAATGGTAGATCTTCTTCTAGGTTGGATAGGTTTCTGGTTTCGTCTTCTTGGGAGGCCCATTTTTCTAGTTTGATGCAGAAAATTTTGCCAAGATTGTGCTCCAATCACTTTCCCATTATATTGGATTGTGGGGGAATTGTGAGTAGAAGAAGTTACTTTAAATTTGAGAACATGTGGCTAAAGGTTGAAAGTTTTGGAGAAAAGGTTAGATGTTGGTGGAATTCCTATATTTTTTCTGGCACTCCTAGTTTTGTTTTGGCTAGAAAGTTGAAATCTCTTAAGAAAGACTTGATGAGATGGAATAAACAGGAGTTTGGGTTGTTGGATATCAAGAGGAAACGGCTTATGGTGGAGTTGCAAACATTGGAAGAGAAGGAGGTGCAAGGGTTGTTATCGGAAGAGGATAGAACCAGTAAATTAGGGGTGGTTCTTAGCCTTAATGGAAGAAATTTCGTGGAGGCAAAAATCAAGGGTGTTGTGGCTGAAGGAGGGGGATAGGTGTACCAAATATTTTCATCAAATGGCAAACTCTCATAGAAGATATAACACGATTGAGGTCCTTTGTGACGGGGACAGGTTGATTACGGATCAAGAAGATGTTAAGGCCCACATTGTGAATTTTTATGAGCAGTTGTTTTCAAAAAACTTTTCTTGGAGACCAAAACTGGACAGCCTTGTTTTTAACTCTATAGAGCACGTGGATGCTGTGTGGTTGGAAAGAGTGTTTGAAGAAGAAGAAGTTCTAGATGTGGTAAAGGGTATGGACAAGGATAAGGCTCTGGGTCGGGATGGGTTCACTTTGGCATTTTTTCAAGTTTGCTGGGATGTTGTTAGAGATGATATCATGAAGGTGGTTGCCGACTTTCACTCGTATATGAGTTTGAGAATAGCTTGAATGCAACTTTCATTGCTCTTAGTCCGGAGAAGGCAGGGGCTGTGGAGATAAAAGATTTTAGGCCTATTAGTTTGGTGAATGGCGTTTATAAAATTATCTTTAAGGTGCTGGAAAATCGTTTGAGTAGGGTGATGGAGAAGATAATTTCACCATCTCAAAATGATTTTGTGAGAGGAAGACAGATTTTAGATTCTGTTTTAATTGCTAATGAATGTTTGGAGAGTAGATTGAAGGAGGAGAAAGCTAGTATTCTTATTAAATTAGATATGGAAAAGGCTTACGACCATGTAAGCTGGGATTTTCTTGATTATCTATTGAGGAGATATGGTTTTGGTGTTAAATGGTCCTCGTGGATAAAGCATTGTGTTTCGACTTCAAAATTTTCTATTTTGGTGAATGGAGAACTGGCTTGTTTCTTTTGTAGCTCTTGCAGTTTGAGGCAAGGCAATCCCATTTCCCTCTTTCTTTTTGTCATGATTATGGACGCTATGAGTAGAATGTTTGAGAAGGCTGTAGAGGGTAATCTTCTGTCCAGTTTTGTGGTGGGTAATGAGATTAAGAATAGTTTAAAGATCTCTCATTTGTTATTTGTTGATGATACCTTGATTTTTAGTGAGCCTGATTTGGATAATATACATGCTTTAAGAGCACTTCTGTGTTTTGAAGCTGCTTCGGGGTTAAGAGTTACTTTATCGAAGTCTGATATTGTTCCTGTGGATGATGTTCAGAATTTATCAGATTTGACTAACTTACTGAGGTGCAGAATCTCTTCATTGCCTTTGAGGTATCTTGGGCTTCCTTTGGGAGCCTCTTTTAAAGCTATAAACATATGGGATGAGGTGATTGAAAAAATTGAAAGGAGGTTAGCTAGTTGGAAGAGGATCTACTTGTCTAAGTGGGGAAGACTAACTCTTATAAAGAGTACTTTGTCCAACCTGCCCACCTATTTCCTTTCTCTTTTTCCTCTTCCAGCAAGGGTTGAAAAGAGAATTGGGAGTTTATTTCGAAACTTCTTATAGGGAGGCAAAGGTGAGGAAAAGAAGTTTCATTTGATTAGTTGGAAGAAGGTTTGTCAACCATTGGATCGTGATGGTTTGGGGATTAAAGATTTAAGGGTTTTTAATAGAGCTTTACTTGGGAAATGGCTTTGGAGATATCAATTAGAGAGTAAAGCTCTATAGAAAAATGTGATAGAAGTGAAATATGGAAGTTTGTGGGGAGGTTGGTGTACTAAAGCTTCTAGTGGAGCTTACGGGGTTAGTTTGTGAAAATTTATTAGAAACGAATGGGATTCTTTCTTCAATAATTTCAGATTGAAGGTGGGACATGGAAAGAGGATAACTCTTTTGGCATGATCTGTGGTGTGGGGATACTGCTCTTTTCATAATTGCTAAGGATCATAATGCAGCTATTTGTGATTCTTACTGCAGTAGTAACAACAAAGTTGAATGGACTATCATTTTTAAAAGGAACGTTAATGACTAGGAAGTGGATGAAGTTAAAGCTCTGTTGGTTAAACTCTACAGCTCAAAGTTGGTGCTAGAAAGAGAGGATAGCATGGTGTGGATTCCTGCTAAAAATGCTAAGTTTTTAGTTTCTTCTTATTACAGAATTTTGTCAAGCCATAGTAGCTGTGTATTTCCTAGGAAAAGTATTTGGAAAGTGAAAGTTCCTTCTAAGATTGCTTTTTTCTGTTGGGTGGCTTTTTTGGGTAAAGGATTGAGTACTGATAATCTTAGAATGAAAGGTTTGTTTATTGTTGATTGGTGTGTCATGTGTAAAAGGGATGGAGAATCTGTAAATCACCTTTTTCTTCACTGCGAAGTGACAAGATTCTGTGGAACGAGGCTTTGGGTTGGATAGGATTACATTGGGTAATGCCCAGAGAAGTGATGGATTTATTGGTAGGGTGGAAGGGTTTAAAGGGCTGTAAGAAGGCAGTGGAGTTTGGAAGATGATTCCTCCTTGTCTTATGTGGTGCATATGCCTTGAAAGAAATGAGAAATGCTTTGAAGATAAAGAATGCTCTTTGGGAGATCTTAGGGATTTTTTCTTGAGTACTTTGAGTTCTTGGGCTAAAGCTTATGTAATGGTGGATAATTTTCTGCATCTCTTTTAGTTTTCTGGTGTCAATTTCTTTTTGTTTTTGGAAGTTGTAGGTGTTTCCTTTGTATACATCCTGTGTACTTGGGCTTATGCCTATTTCTTTGAATAAAATTATTAGTTATCAAAAAAAAAAAAACTAGAGTAGGGTGGTTCAACTATTCAGTAACACAAAATGCAACACACACCTCTATGTGATTACTATAAAAGCATATCTGGAACAGCAATTCAGGAACCAAATTCAAAACAACCAAATGAAATTGAATGACCCAACACAGGAGAGAAATAAATGAAAAAAACAAATGTATTAAACAATTACTTTGAAGACTGACCAGAAGATTTTCCTTGCTGAACAAACTGGTGTGAAGGTGCCCTAATTTGCAGCTTCTCGAATGGAGGAGGGCCTCCTGTATCACTTTCCCGTGATAGCCTCAAAGATGACCGGGAGACACCTGAATATTTCTGGTTCATCTGCCATTCTTCATAGAGTGGTTGAACAACTCCTCCTAAAAAGGATAACACTTTAGGATTTAAACAGACTATACCACTACGTATTGTAGCTTTATCTTCCAAACGGACCTGCAATCCAAATTGTAACTAAAGGTTAAAACATTAACCATAAGAATAAATATATACAAGAAAAACACAGTTTTTTATTTCTTGGGTACATAAGAACTGCTCGATCATATAAAAGAAGCAAGCCATGTAAACATCAAATTAAAATTAGGGACATCAATCAAGCCAAACAAGGTCTTAACAAATAAAGAAATGCCATCTCGTCAAGGACTTGACCAGGTAATGTGATTGGATCAAAATCATCTAAGACTAAAACCTTTTTTACAGGTAAAACCTTGATCTCACCTTCTTTCAACAGCATAGTAATCTTGTCTAGACTGACATGAATCCATCTCTGCCAACAATTCTCCATACCTAAAAAGTTCCTTGACTTAAGAAATGCCAATACAAGCAAAGCACTTAACCCACATTTTCAACCCAGTTTAGCATGTTACATACATCCAACAGTTCCATACACCCTCTCTTACACTGCCAATTTGATTTTCTGCACCTAATAGGCATCCACCTGGATAAAAGTGAAGCAGATAACTAGGTAGTTTCACAACCTTAACCACTCCTAGGTAAACCCTAACACCGAGGAACCATCACAAATTTTAAGAACTCCTACCAAAGTGTTAGGAAATCCTTGAGACTTGGCATTCATGGTGAAGGGCTGGTTTGGAGTCTGCGTAGGTCATAGGCTCAAATACTGCCCAGCAAACCAATTCAACAAAAGTTGACCACATTCACCTAGCATCCTCCCCCTTCTTTGCCAAGAGTGACAGATTCAGTCTAGGCTGAGCTCAGTTTTCCCTGCAAGAAAAGTAGTGGTTGTGCAATGAAATCTCTAGAACAGCCCTAAAATTATTAGGAACTAGAAGTACATGAGTCTGAGGCTCTGACCCAACTCCCTCCCTTGTGCCTAAGCTTTGTTCGCCACGTCTCTCTCTCTCTCTCTCTCTCTCTCTCTCTCTCTC
>QEOT01004839.1:240105-253921 GCA_003123785.1 Pterocarya stenoptera | reverse complement strand
AAAAAAAAAAAAAAAAAGGACCTTACTTTTTATTATCTTTTTAAAAGAAAATATAAAATCTTCTATAATTTCTTATATTAATTTGAATATTTTCTGTCAATATAAAACTTTTTAGATAGAAATTAGTTTTTTTTGAGAAAATATTTTCATGTAATTTCTTCGAAATAAGTTTTGTATCCATGTTTGAATTCTTATGAAGTTTAAGTTCGATCATTGGTATCTTATTGTTTTTGTGTACAAGAATTTTCAACTAATCTTTTCATTACAACTTTATCAAATTTTTATATAAAATAAAATAAAAAATTTAATTTTTTTAAATTCAAAATAATAATAACATTAAAAAAATATTTTTTAATAATATTTTATTTAATTTTCAATTTTTATCTCGATCTATCTCATCTAATCTACAAAAACAAACAAGATTTTAGTTTCCTTCGTGGGCTCAATCCCATAGCAAAAAATAACCGATATTGTAGTTCATAATTAAACTTGTTAACCGTTGCATAAATGAACTTGTTAATCGTTGCAGAGCAATTCAAGCATCTCCACTCCTCTTTTGGCACAATCACACTTATCTTAGTGCTCGCCATCCCGACCTTTGAGTTGTACTCCTCCTTCGCCTTTTAACTTTAAGTTCATTTGCTGTTGTGTAAAGTGGACTAAAGAGAATTGCATGCATAGTTATGAGTGTGTGCCCTTTTAGTGATGCTATCTATATATGCCACATTTGACATTTGGTAAAGACTTCTATTAGAGTGACTGAAATTGGAGTTTCTCCTACCCAGCCATTGAAATTTACGGTAGGAAAAAAAAGTATTTTATTCTTAATCAGTCCTCTCACTTCTTTAGATCCACGGCTAACCCATCCCCCTACTCATAAGATTGATTCTCATTAGCTAAAACTCTAAATAAAAACAAAACAAAAAGTATGTATAGATAAAATCATCTCTCTTCTAAATGAAGTTCAATGAACATCTCAAACTGTAACAAGCCTGTAATTCTTGGACAAATTAATGAAAAATCCAACTTCAAGAGTGAGACGACCTCCAAGAGATTGAGAGACAAAAAAAAAAAAATACTTGATTAAACTTTCTAGATGCCCAAACAGGGAGCCTCTGGCTCCTTACATAGCAGCTGACTCAAGTGGGCCTAAAGCAATAAAACAAAATAAACCCTAATAGTCCATATTAAGCCCTTAACACTAATACAACTCACTTCTGTAGCCCATAACCATTGGGCCCATTAGATACCCGACATAATTCCATTAAAAGAAATTAAAACTATGGGTCCAAGCCCACTTACTATACTATAATCCAAATAAAGAAGCTGAATTAAAATGAATGAAATAGCTGTTGAAATTATCTGGCCCATGGCCCATGTATTATGTTTGATGACTTGTGACAAATCATCCCCCATTGAAGCACCTTGCCCACCAGGTGCGAATATCCTTGCCCACAGCTATCCCACCACTAGGGTCAAAAATAAGAATTTTCTTTATTCCAACATTTACTCTTGCTTTGGGTGCCTGAATGCTTGAGCCCAATAGTGGAAATAATTCTTTTCCCAAATTGTCACGACTTAGACAAGAAAGATTCTCTACATAAGCAGTCAATTGTTGTTTGAATAGTATAGCAGGATATCTCGCTTCCACAGGTGGCATGCCATCCTCAAATCCACTAATAAATTTGAAAGAAGATTTTGAACCATACCCCACCCTACAAATTAACCAAGAAGACCCAACAGAATGTTGAGTAACGGTGGTTAAAAAACGCTTAGATCTAAAATTTCTCTGCAAGAGGCATAAAAGTGTTTAGGCATTGGACAGCCCATCTGGCAACGTAACATTCTCATCCCCGACCTTCAGGACTTCACTAATTTCCTCTATTATGAAGTCAAACATTTGAGTCTACTCAAATTAGGAGTGGGCAGCGAGGCCCCGCCCCGCCCCCGTGTGGCGGGGAGAATTATCCCATCCACTAGGGGCGGGGGCTGGTGGCCCCCGCCCTTATCTGGCACCTAAGGCGGGGGCGAGGGCAGGATAGGGGTGACCCTCACCCCGCAAATCCCCTGTCCCGTGCCCACTTTATATAATTATATATATAAGTAAAAAAAAAAAAAAAAAAAACTCAAGCATGAAACAATGCCTAGGTTTCTTTTACTTAATAACAAATGACGAAACGACGTCTTTTATTCTATGACAAACAGTGTCGTTTCGTTATTTCTTAAGATCCACCCCACCCCCCAGTCCTTTCTCTCATTTCTCTCACTCTGAATCTCTCTCTCTCTCTCTCTCAGTCTCGCTCCCTCTCTGCATCTGCCATCTCCGATTCTCCAATCTCCATCATCGTTGAAGAACTCTCAAATTACGCCGTCGCCATCTTCATCTCCGTCACCGAAGGTAAGAATCTTGGTTAAAAAAAATATTTTTTTGTAATTTATGGAATGGAGATTGGAGGAAGGATAGGGTTTAATCGGAGATAGAGGATGAGATTTTGTGACTTGTGTGCTGTGGAGACTTGATTGTGCATGTGGTTTGAATCATTGATGATTGATGAACTATGTGTGAATCTATCCCATTTTTTTTTTTTTTTGGGTTTGTATTATGTAATGTGCTTTGAATTTTGATAATTGAATACATGATAGTGAATCATTGATAGTGAATTTGTGGCTAATTAATTCGGAGATAGACAGATACTTGGTAGCGGAGCTTCAACCATTTTCACAAGAGTTTGATATATTAAGCTGGTGGAAGATGAATGCCGTGAAGTATTTTGTCCTAACTCGCAGTCTTTTGGTTATCCCTTTTAGCACCGTAGCCTCAGAGTTGGCCTTTAGGAGGCTAACATCGAGGAGGGGGGTGGTGATCAGCCTGGATCTGGTAATCGACGAATTGTGGGACTTGAATTTCATTTTCTAATTTCTTATTTTCATTTATTTATTTTCATTTAATCGTTATTAATTTCAAATTTAACTGTTGAAATGATACATGAGACGGCTTTTACGGCTACCTCCGATGCAGTATGATCTTGAATGTATTGGAGCCACCGTTGCCATGATTTGCACAATTTGTCTCTTAATTGTTTTTTGCATTTATAATTTTATATAACATTTTAGTATCTAATTATTTTGCTTGTATGTTTTTTAGCTTTTATATTCTCAATATACATATGTCGAATCCTAATCCTAAGGACCCATGATCTATGCCCATCAACCTCATCTTCATCCCAAATTCCAATGGCCCAATCTCATCTTGGTTAGTACTTTTAATATATTGTATTTTAAATTTTTATTTCATGTTTATAACTTTATAATTCTAATTTGTTTTATTTTTAACTTATTAATATTGAACTTGATTTTCAGTCTCACATCAGTTGACACAACTCACCACTCAGTGAACTCACCGCTACGGCGCCACCCGAAATTGATCAAATTGAAATATTATAATTGTGTTAATTTACAATTAATTGTAATATTGCTACAATATTTAATAGTACAATTTATAATATTTTTTATTTTTAGATGAGTTTGTAATATTTTAATAGTTTATTAGTTCTCTTAATTTATATAATTGTAAATTGTAATAGCTTAGTGCCTTCGTGATGATTATTAGTTAATACTTAATAGTATTAGTTGAAACTTAGAATATAGTTAATAGTTCTATCTATATTTTTTATTTATTTTTTTTATTTTTTAAATATATATATTTTTAGTTAAATTATGGGTCCAAAGTGGCCCAAAAACAGATTATGGGCCATTTTGGACCCAAATAACTCAATTGGGCCTTCGGCCCAGTAGGTGGGGGCGGGAGGCCGAACAAATGGAGATCTACCCCCGCACCCCGGGCTACAGACGGGGTACCCCGCCCCCGCATGGATGGGGGCGGGGAACGAGTAAAATTTTTCCCACCACCGCCCATGCGAGGGCGGGGGGCAGGGTAGCACCCCTTGCTCAAACTCAGGGGCATGCCAATGAAGAAAGCATTTATAACTGATGCATGCTGTAAATGGATTATTACCTTCAAAACCCAAGTCTTCATTAATACATCTTGAAGGAAATGCATGATTCTCCTAATCCATATTGAGCACACTTCCCTTATAAATCAACATAAAAAACGATGGTGCAAACAAGTTAATCCTAGCAAAGCACATCCTAGGATAAAAGGTCCAGTAACTACCCACACTCTTATTCGGCATTACATCAAACACCTTACGTGCTGCACTCAACTCTTTAACAACTTTTGCACCAACCATCCCGATTCTCTCATCAATTCCACTCTCCATATTGATTCCACTTACCGACTTCATAAGGCCCAATTCCACAAGCACCACCCCTTCAAGAGTGTTGTTGTTAAGACCCAAGTCATATAAATTCCTCAAATGCAAACTCATTTTCAGCTTAATCTCTTTAAGAAAATTGGAAGAGGAGAAGACTTAGCTGTTATAGTTATTTTTCTAACATGGAAATCAAACGAAAATGCAAGACACAAATGCAATCCACTGGCGTGCCACCAAACCATACCCAAGGAATTCCCAAATTGACAAGCATTTCTGCACTAACCTCCCCTGTATTTGTGCAAAAAGGTCCTAGCCCATGTTGCATTGATGAATGTATAGGGGAGAAGATTTTGTCATCTAGTGGCCTCGGTGGATCATGGAACATGTTAAAGCCTTGCTCCAATAGTAGATCAACCTTAAAAACCAATGAGACTGTAAAATAATTTTATGCACCATTGTAGCCGTTAAAATTGGTAGGTGGGACGGTGTCAGATGTTGTTGCATCCGAATTCTCATCAGGGCAACAGTCAATAATTGCAGGATGGTTTTCAACTTGCCTCCCCACCGATGGAGATGCTGGGTCCCGTGCTACTTCAAACTGTGTATCTGCAGAAGAAGATTTGGCTGCCGAAGGGTTGAAACAGCTGGTTTAACTTCATCACCATTTGAACCTTCAATACTCTCATCCAATTTCTTGAATAAACGACAGAAGACAAAAGCACTCTGATCACACCATAGCTCTATGTTTGCTCTAAAGGAAATAATCGGGATAAAAAAGACTACATAGAGGGGTTTCCACTGGTTGTGGTTGTCATCAACTATGAGCTATTGGGACTGAGGTGTGAGGGGTTGAGAGTTATTGTGGGGTTTCAGTCGGTTGTAATGGTGGAGTGGAGGGGCTTGTATTTTTTTGGGAATGGACTGTGTTGAAGATGGGGTGTCCGGCGATGATGAAGGTTGAGAATGGACTATGTTGGAGATGGACTGGGAGGGAGGAGCTATGATGAAGTCCTGCTCTGTGTCACCGGCAGACCCTGTGCCAGATCCAATATCTGCTTGTCCATGTACGGCTTTATATTCATCAGCTCCCACTGCCTTAAGATTTCTGGAATTTTCGGTGCCTTTTGGCCTTCAATAACTTCTCGAGACTTCTTGGATTTGCAATTCTCAATGGAAACAAATCTAATGCAGAAAAGCTCATCCTCTAATCCATCATCTACGCCATCAGGATCAAACCTTCATCTCTGATGTTGAAGGTAAGTGTAGGGGTTCTGATGGTAGAGAATGAGGTTTTGCAAGAGGTGTGAGCCAACAAACGGATTGTTCTGAGTCCTACTTCCAGACGATAACTTGAATCTAATGGATTTATCTCTTTTTCTTCCACAGCAACTGCATCTTCCTCTTGTATTTCATAGATTCGATCCTCCAACTGGTCGAAACTTTCTTGAAAGTTGCTTGCAATTTCGTTAATGAACTATCGGAATACTTGATGCATTTTATTGTGGCTGTCTCGAAAATCATTTAAATATTGTTGGAGAACTTTGAAGCGTTGCAAATTTTGTTCCACTAGCTCATTCATATTGAGTAAGGATGAGATAATTTTTTCCATTTCCATGGATTGATCAGCCGATGCCAAGGAAAGTCTGGCTCTAAATACCACTAGTAACACACATGTAATTCTTGGACAAATTAATGAAAAATCCCACTTCGAGGGTGAGAAGAATTCCAAGAGATTAAGAGAGAGAAAAAGAAGAAGAAGAAGAAGAAGAAGAGAATACTTAATTAAACTTTCTGGATGCCGAAACAGGGAGCCTCTGGCTCCTTACATAGCAGTTAACCCAAGTGGACCTAAAGTAGTAAAACAAAATAAACCCTAGTAGTCTATATTAAGCCCTTAACACTAATACAACTCACTTCTGCAACCCATAACCATTAGGCCCATTAGATACCAAACATAATTCCATAAAAAGAAACTAAAACTATGGGTCCAAGCCCACTTACTATACTATAGTCCAAATAAAGAAGCTAAATTAAAATGAAGGCAATAGCTACTGAAATTATCTGGCACATGGCCCATGTATTTTGTTCAAGGACTTGTGACACAAACCGTTCTTTACTTGCTTGATGATGTTTGCAATCATCCTAAATTAGTCATATGCTTTCATTGTAAATATTAACTATGATCCTGTGGAAGTAAGAAGAACTAAAAACAAAAGCAATGATGTTAGTGGGAGGGATTTTGTTTATCCTAGGGGATAAGCCGATGGGATGATCCTGTAAAATCAACTAATTGAATAGTGCAAACTTTGTTTTTTTTCTCTCTCTGTACACTTTTACAATGGGTGCTTTGTTCTAGTGACCTTGCGGGAAGCAATTTTCTTTAGTTGTTTACCGATTATTTAGCTGTTACTTACAAACAAGGATGGGTTTTTTTAGAACACCTACTTATAGAAACAAAGGTGTTTGTCTTATCGTCGGAGGGGGAAAAATATTCTCGTAGAGGAGTAGGAAGGTTAATGAGGAAATGGTGCTCAATCATACTAGCGCTCATTGGCTTGCAAATATGATAGTAGAATGCTCGTTATCAAAGGGAAGGAAAGAGTTTTGCAAGACATATTGTGATGGTAACAGGGCTTTGTTCGCCTTTTGGGGTTCTAATGCTTTTGGGCAATATTTGGAATTAAGATTTTGCTACTCATCATCCCCACACACCACACTGATTTTAATTTTTTTAGTTTTTTTTTTTTGTTTTATTCTTTCTAAACTAATTGAATTATTCTACTCATCATTCATACACCACACATTTGGTAAGAGAAAAAAAATTAAAAATTAAAAAATTATGTGTGGTACGTGGTGTGTGGGGAAAATGAGTAGAATTTTTCTTGAAATTAATATTACAGTGGCAGTAGGCATTGAGGTCTATTAAGAATCCCGAAAGGAAAGGAAGGAATAGGGTGGTAAAGTATTTCTTTGGAGATAAAGC
The DNA here is from genome assembly GCA_003123785.1 of Pterocarya stenoptera. Classification (NCBI taxonomy): domain Eukaryota; kingdom Viridiplantae; phylum Streptophyta; class Magnoliopsida; order Fagales; family Juglandaceae; genus Pterocarya; species Pterocarya stenoptera. Next base: position 246,664 of record QEOT01004839.1, on the reverse strand, counting down.
ATGCTTTGTCCATCCCACCAAACAAGGCTCAAGCTTTGTCTCTACGTCTGAACAAGGTGGTAGACAAAGGAAATGAGATGGTGAAGCCGTTCAAGTCGTATGCAGAGGCCGCAATGGGTAGTGCAGGGAAACTTGCGGTGGTGCCTCATGGTACGTGGCACTTATCGGTGCTGTAGCAAAACGACAAAAAAGGAAGTGTAGTAGGGGAGAGTACTACTATAGCAGAGAAACATGGGTTAAGGCGGCGTGATGTACCAAAAGAGAATGGTAGTGGTCTGTCCAATGTTGGCTCAGTAGAAAGAGAGAAGTAAAGAATCCCTTTTTGTTTGAAAGAGGAACTGGATCTCTTGAAGAAGGCGGTAGAAGACCTAATATGTAAAGTGGACATTGGCCTAGGCCTAGACGTGAACCAAGACCAACACACTAATGGACCGGAGAGAAAGAGAAAAGGCTGGCTAGAAATGGGTTGAGATCTCTCAGGCCCGATAAAGGCAAAGCCAAACATGGATTGGGCCGGATGCACCCAACCTATATACCTAGGACAAAATGGATTTTCAAAAGGGCTAGGCTTTTCATCCAAAACCAGGAACGTGATGCCAAAACAACTTCGGCCATGGATGCCACAAACCCTTGCGCCAACAGCATCTGGGCCTGTCTCTGACACTATTCGCCGATACCGGTGATAGTAATTGAGGAGGTTGTTCAAGATCGCACGCTAGGAGGGTAAGTGAACTGTGGGACGAGACAGAATCGTATGCCGGAGTCCTCTGGATCGAATCCCATTACCATTGCTGTGAAGGCGACATCCCCAGTGCTGGACACCGAGATTTTAGTGCGACCTATCAATGAGAGAGTATAAGCGTCGTCGAGAGGGCTCGAGCATTGTGGGGTGGCACAAAACTTGATTTGGAGACTTCTAGGTCAACAACCAACCTTCATGCTGTGAATTTGACTATGCCGATGTCGAAAAATGTTTGTGTAGCTGAAAAACTACTGCCTATCGAATTAGAGAGAGTAGAACTAGTTGGAAAAATTTTACATATAGAGGGAGAGGCCAAAATGGAAGGAGCTTTGGTTTTATTTGAGTCTAGCAAGGGATGGGAGAAACAACAGCTATTGGATATGGTGTTTAAAGATAGGACAACATATAAAGTGGAAGAACCTATTCCTCTAAACTTGTTTCACCCCGGCGTGTTAGATTGAGTAATTCAAAAGGCTATAGAGATTAAGCATTGTGTAGGGATTACATGTGAGGGTTTTGAAGATGAATTCATGGTACTATTCACAGCTATGGAGACCGGATATGCACACTCCAAATATGATTCATCTCTCAATTTGGCTGTGAGAGAGAGGAGAGAGAGGCTTACTTGGGCAATGAATTATTATGTTAGGGAAAGGAGCTCTAAGCGACGACGCCTCAAGGGAAAGGCAAAGATGGTTTCTTTATGAAACCAAAAATAATATCATGGAATGTAAAGGAGCTGAATAAGAGTAACAAGTGTCTCCAAGTCAACATATTGGGTTGTCGTACTTGTTTACAGGAGACCAAGCTGGAGCTTATTTCAAGAGATCTAGCTCAAAGTTTATGGAGATGTCAACATATTGGGTGGTTGTACTTGCCATCTAAAGGAGCATCCGGTAGTGTTTTAATTCTGTTCGATAAAAGGGTGGTAGAAAGGTTGGAGGAGTGTGTGGGTGAATTTATTGTGCCTTGCTCTTTGAAGAATATAAAAAAACGGTTTTCAATGGGCATTTTCTAGAGTATATGGCACTAATATGATTCGAAAAGAAGGATATTATAAGAAGAATTGTCAAGGCTTCTTAGTTGGTGGGAGTTACCAAGTTGTATAGTAGGTGACTTCAATGTAACTCGCTTCCTGAGTGAAAGGTCGGGTGTTTCCCACCTTAACCCCGCCATGATTTCTGACTTCATTTCAGAATATGAGCTTATGGATATTCCATTAATTAGATATACGTTTTCTTGGTCCAACAACCGAGAACACCCATCTTGGTCGAGGATTGATAGGTTTTTAATAACTCCATATTAGGAGTGATATTTTCCATATGTAACTAAAAAAAGATTAACCAGGTTATGTTCTAATCATTTCCCTATCATCTTAGACTGTAGAGGCATCCAAGAAGACAAAGGGTATTTTAAATTTGAGAATGTGGCTTAAATTTGACGCTTTTGTAGACATGATTAGACAATGGTGGTCTTCTTAGTTCTTACTATTTTCAAGGCTCTACAAAATTCATAATAGAAAGAAAGTTAAAAGCGTTGAAAGATTATCTGAAGCGATGCAATGAACAAATTTTTGGAAACGTGGTTCAATAAAGGCACTCTCTCTTGAAAGAGCTACATTGTCTAGATGGCAAGAAGGAGGCAAGAAATTTCCCTGAACCAGAGAGAACTTGCAAAAGTTTGGTAGTTATAGAATTCAAAAGAGTAACATTGATGGAGGAGACCTCACGGAGACAAAAATCAAGAGCGTTATGGCTCAAGGAGAGAGACAAGTGTACGGAATTCTTCCATTAGGTGGCTAATTCACATAGGAGGAACAATGTTATCAACATGTTGATGGTAGATGGAGCAGTTTCCTCATACCAGTTAATCATCAATAACTTGATGACTACATCTTAATTTATTATGAACACCTCCTCTCCGAACAATATGCATGGAGACCGAAAGTGGATGGATTCACTTTTGCATCTTTAAACCAACAGGGTGCAAGATGGCTCTAGAGGCCCTTCGAAGAAGGTGAAGTGTGCGAAGTAAGATGTGGCATGGCTAGTAACAAGGCTCCAAGCCCTGACGGTTTTACCACGGGCTTTTTCCAAGCTTCTTGGGAAGTGATCAAGGGTGATCTTATAAGGATATTTCAAGAGTTTCATGCTAATGACAGGTTTGAAAAACATCTTAATGCTAATTTTTTAGCCTAATTTCCAAAAAGATGGGGTATGTGGATGTTAGAGACTATCTCTCCATTAGTCTAGTGAATAGGGTCTACAATATACTTTCTAAAGTGTTAGCAAATAGATTGAGTACAGTGAGGGAGAAGCTAACTTCGAAGCCTCAAAATGCATTCGTCAAAAGTAGACAAGTTCTAGATTCAGTTTTGATTGCAAATGAAGTTTTGGACGAACGACTCAAATTTAGAGAACTTGTGTTACTTTGCAAATTATACATGGAGAAAGCTTATGATCACGTCAACTAGAACTTCTTACTTTATTTACTTGCAAGAAGTGGATTTAGGGAGAAATGTTGTGCTTTGGTAGCGTATTATATTTCTACAATTCACTTTTCTATCTTTGTGAATGGTTTGTTGGAGTGTTTTTTTCGATTCCTCATGTGGGTTGAGATAGGGAGACCTACTCTCTCCATTAATTTTTATAATCATTATGAAAGCTCTCAATAAGATAATTTTGAGCCTTATGGAAGTTGGTTTTCTCTATGGTTTCTTGGTGGGGAAAGGTGATTATGATTCTATTGATATTTCTCATCTACTTTTCGCTGATGATACTCTCATTTTCACGAAATTACCACAACTAACAATCCAACGATGAGGACTTCTAATCTTTGAGGGCTCTCCTTCTCTGCCTTGAAGTTATCTCGGGTTTGAGAGTTAATCTCTCAAGGTCTAAATTGGTGCCAATGGAGGTTGTCCCTAATCTCTCAAAGTCTAAATTGATGCCGATGGGGTTTGTCCCCAATAGGGGTGTAACGGGTCCGATTTTGGACATCTTTTAGAACCGAACCGGTATTCACCGGTTTTGATATTTGAAAAACCAATACCGCACCGATTACACCCCTAAACCGGTACTTTCGATTTTACCGGTTCCAGTCCGGTTTTTCTGGTATATTATATATATAGTATGTATAATATGTTATATATTATAGTCTATAATAATATAATGATAATATATTGTAGTATATTATAATTGTATTATTGACTATAGTGATATATTATAGTATATTATAATATATAGTAATGTTGTATTAGTTTAACTACTAATACTATAGACTATAGTGATATTAAATTTTAATGTTATTTTAATTAGTAATATAGCATATAATACAATATTATTTTATATATAATTATATATATTAGATATCAAAATTATATATAATATAAAAAAATCATATAAAAATATTTTATGTAATATAAAAAGTTCAAAATATATATATTTATATGGACCGGTTCGGTTTGGTTCGGTCCGGTGTAAGAAAATCGAAATCGGACCGATTTCGACCGGTTTTAAAAAATGGAACCGATACCGGACCAAACCAATTTAGAACTAGACCGAACTCACCAGTTCAATCCGGTTTACCAGTTCACCGGTTTTGTTTTCACCCCTAGTCCCTAATGCCGTGAGTCTAGCCTCTCTCTTGGGATGCAAGATATCTTATTTACCCATAAAGTATCTTGACTTACCATTAGGCGCTTCCTTTAAATCAAAGAAGATTTGGAATGTTGTGGTTGAAATGATGGAACACATATTGGCTTCTTGGAAGAAGGTGTACTTGTGTAAAGGTGGTAGGTCCACTTTGATTAAGTACTCTTTCTAAGCTACTCACCTATTTGTTGTCTTTGTTCCCACTCTCCACAAAGGTTGCCAACCTTATTGAGAAGCTAACGAGACTTCCTGTGAAGTGGGTTAAGGGAAGAGTTCAAATTTCATTTGGTCAATTGTTTGTACAACAATTTTTTGGGGCGGATTGGGGATCCGTCAACCAAATTCTGTAGGGTAAATGGTTGCGGCAATACCAACATGAAAGGGGGGCCCTACAGAAGTCTGTTATAGATTCAAAATTTGGGTAGGCTTGGGGAGAATGGTGCTCTAATGAGGTACATGGTTCATATGGGGTAGGTATGTGGAAATACATTAGAAAAGGATGAGAGATCTTTCGAAAACATGCGCATATTGTGGTGGGTGACAGTCCTCGTGTTAGATTCTAGTACGGCAAATGGTGTGGTGAACAAAGCCTCCAAGACACATTCCCTACCATTTTTTAGCTTGCATGTCAAATGATGCAATGATAGCTTACCTCTTGGTCTTCTCTAATAGCTCCCCTTAATGGAATGTAGATTTCATTAGTGTGGCTCAAGATGGGGAATTGAAAACTATCATAGAGTTCCTTGCTTTACTATATTCTGTAAGCATGATTGAGGGTACCATAGATAAGATAAACTGGAGCCCCACCAAGAAAGGTAGATTCACAATCAGGTCGTTCCACCAAGTTTTAATGTGTGTAGGTATGGCCACCTTTCCATAGAAGAATATATGGCAAATAAAAGCTCCTCTAAAAGCAATTTTTTTGTTTCAACAACATCCTTAGCCAAGATTCTTACCACATATAATTTGAGAAAACGTCGGGTAATGGTGTTTTAAGTGGTGATGCATGTTTAAGAAGAATAGTGAATCAATAGATTGTCTGCTTTTACATTACAAGGTGGTCAAGACCATGTGGGATAACTTTTTTGTGAGAATTGCATTATCAGGGGTCATGCCTCTTAGGCTGGTGGATTTTCTAGCAAGCTGGAGAGGTATCCAAGGTAATCCACAAGTGGCAACAATATGGAGAATGGCTTATATACGTATGTGTGTGGTGTATTTGGCAGAAGAAAAATGATAGAAGTTTCAAAGATGAACAATGGATTACTTAAAGTTTTCTTTTTTAAAACCTTGTTCTTATGGGTATGGATCATTGATTTTAATGGACTAAATGTCCATGATTTTCTATTTGTAAACCCTAATTAGGTACTTCTCATGCATACTTCCTGTGTACCTGAACTTTACCTTCTCTTATGAATAAAACATATTGATTACCTATAAAACTATAAAGTTCGACGAAGTTTGTAATTAGAAACTTAGGCTTTATTTGGATATACAGTTCAGATGAGATGAGATGAGATGCTTTGAATAGTAGTTGAATAAAATGTTGTTAGAATATATTTTTTAGTATTATTTTTAATTTGAGATTTTAAAAGGTTGAATTGTTTATTATATTTTTGTATGAAAATTTAAAAAAATTGTAATGATTGAGATAAGATAAGATGAGATGAGATAAAAAGTTTGTGTAAACAAACGGAGCCTTAGGTTTAAAACGACGCATTTGCCAAGCGGCACAAACTATATGTCATGACATTTAAATTCCACTCGTCCTTCCATTAATTTCTTTTAATCGTATAGCACATTGTTCAACTAAATTGGCTTCATCTAGGGAGGGCAAACAAGTGTGGATAAAGGATGGTCCAAGGTTGTTTTTGGATTGGTATTCTTTGAGATGTTATGTACTAATTGATTATCTGACTTATAAAATCAGTATATTTATTTTAAAAAAATACATTTTCAAAGTCAATTATTTATCGAAATATCATCATTATCTTTTAGATAATGCTACTCATTATCCGAATTATCATCATATACCACATCATGAGATGATGAAAGAATGATGATTAAATTTTTTCTTATCTTTCTACTCTATTGAGATGCTTCAATGAGAGCGGCATGACAAGAATGGAAACCCATGTCTTTTTTCTTTCTCTACAGCCATTAA
>QEOT01004839.1:89094-220521 GCA_003123785.1 Pterocarya stenoptera | reverse complement strand
TTTTTTTTTTTTTTTTGAAAAAAAAAAAAGAAAAACCGACTGCATGAGCAAAATAATTTGAAAATAAAAACGTCCCTCAATTTGTACCGCTCATTGCTCACAAACCACTCATTCTTTTCTTCCCTTGAAAGTTACGAATCCAGATCTGCCTGTTGTACCATGCATGCACGCGAATATATTAGTTTTGCAAAATTCTAAAATTTTACTATTCATTTGAATGAGTCTAAGTTTTGGAATAGTTTTTTCCTATACCAGAAAGTATTTAGAAGATCAGAACAAACATCATCAATCAATTTTTTGTTAAAATTACTGATATTTGACTGTAATAATTAAACAGACAAATGTTCAACAATCTTTTTATATTTTATTTTCTGTTCAAAAAAATTCAAATATTTTGTTTTAAAAGAGCAAAGATTTTAAATTTTTATTAATATCAATATTCAATATATGTGTGTGTATGAATTAACTTGCAAGGAGGTTGCTCGAGTGCTCAAAAAAACCAAAATAAAAACAAAAGCAGGTGGCCCATGTTAGTGAGACTGAAACACTGACAACCAGACAAACTGAATAATCCCTGCAAGCTAGTGTGACACATATGGCCAATCATCAAACCTTATAGTAATTAAACATTTGTAAAAGGGATCTTTAATTAGGATGCATTTTTTTCAAATAAAAATTAGTCACTCACGTACAGCTTTCTTTAAAACAAAATAAAAAGATAAAACAGGAAGGGGAGGAAATATATAAGTGGGGACAAATTATTGGGGAAAACCGCATCATTTTCTGCCGTATGGATTATATATGCATGCATGGAGCATCATCAAAAAGAGACACGGTGCCGGTTATAATATGTTGGACATTGTCACATTGTCTAGATCATATATATGCTCTCTGCCGCCACACCGGCCTCACAACGTACACGGGACACCACACAAATATTTTTGTACTTAATTAATCATATGAATTTCTAAATATAAGTATTAAGGTGTGTAAATCTTTGTCTATTCTTTTTAAAAAACTCTTTCTGAAAAAATAGAGTCTATAATAAAAAAATTGATTTTTTTCCCATATTTTTTTGAAGAGAATAAACAAAATCTCGATTCTTACAACTCTAAAACCCAGTTGGATACAAAAAGTATTTCATCTTATCTCATAATTACAATTTTATTAAATTCTTACATAAAATATAATAAACAATTCAACTTTTTTAAATATCAAAATAATAATAATATTAAAAAATAATATTCTAATAATATTTTATTTAACTTTTATCTTTCATCTCAACTCACTGTCTAAACAACACATAAAACTATATAAATCATCTGCGGCCTCTTAACTAGAAATATTGATGATAGGGGTCCATCCCTCTTTTGTGTGTTATTTAGTACTACTGCTGTTGGTACGTGATAATTAAGAGCACATATATATGCGAGCATGTTTTGTGAAATTCAAGGTGGTAATTAAAATGATCCCAATTGTTTTTTGATCTGCAGTACTGGAATTATTTTAAGTGCAGGCCGAGGCTGAATACTTCGAGTTGTTTTCCTTTTGAAAGGTTTTTCAGGAGTCTTTTTATTTTTATATTTATTTATTGATTTAAATATGTTAATTTGTTGAGGGTGGTTGGTTGATATTTGTACTGTACGTCGAGGCTAGGAAAATAGATAAAAGTTTGGTATATAAACGCCTATCTACCCATAATTTCGGTGTTATTTAATGTTGGGGCTCAATATATATACATATATATATATTGCGTTATTTGAAAAAAGTCATTTGTTGTACTAATTAAAGTGAGAGTACTTGATAGGCCAGGGGTACTTCAGATTCAAGAATATTAATATATATTTTGTCCTAAAAAGAAAAAAGTGAATTAGCGTGAAGCACGAAATGCGGGAAATTATTATAGGGGGCACAAATTCAAAAAACCCAGCTACAATTCAGAAAAGTAGGTTTGTAAATTGGGAGAAAATGGGATTTTAAATTCATTTTTTTTAATATTAATCAGCTTCAAACTAACCGGAAAGCAGGAAAATTAAGCCTAGGCTGCCTAGCTAGGTTTTCGGAAACTTGGTCAAAATCTACCACCACTTGGGGGGCTTGGGTTGGAAGAAATAAATGAGTTTATAAATTGGTTGAGTGTGGCAATCCTTCCCCACCGCCGGCCATTAGTACATGCATTCAAGACTCAAGAAGGTGAGAAAAAAAGAGAGCATAATATGGGGCCCGAGACATGTTTCTTGTTAGATCGGTATAAGTAATGTACGCACGTTCCCATCTTCTTTAAAATGAAAATAGACATGCATGGATGCATAGGTAATATCTACCTCCCAATTCAAACGTACGTAGGATCGAGCCCTGTTTTTTTATGATTGAAGACATGTTTTTTTTTATATAATTTTATTCCAAGACACCGTTACGAAGCTCATTATTATAATTATTTGATGATCATTATATATAATCGTTCCAAACGCCAAGTTTCCCATTGGAAAAGTGCAGCAAATTCTGAAAACGCCACCCCGTAGTACTACTTGTGAGGTTGATGATGGATATTGGCCGTGGTGTCACTTATAAGGTCCACATGAGGTATATATGTTGCTGAAATTTGACATCAATTACGTACGTACAATTGAAGAAGACATGAGCAAGCTGCTTGCTTGCTTGGAGGAATCTAATTAGGTAATATGATGGTCAGAGCATGTAAGGTTATAAATAGGTTAGCATGAGGAGGCCATGCAGGCACAATATTACAAATAGAAATGACATTACTGCATGGCCGTGGGTCTCCTCGATCTGCAACGTCCATAATCTAGTTTTTAGGTAATTTGGAGTTGTAATATATCCATTAATAATGCATGGATCACATCTAGACAAAGAAATTGACTAGGACGACGAGCAAATGACACAAAATGCATGATGCATGCGTCGTATGTTTCTCTAAATATTATAAAACAATTGGTCTTGGTTTTAAAATGGTGTAAATTTACCCACTACAAAAAAATTGCTAAGTTGTGGCTAGTTATAATTTTCTATCAAAATGAGTTTGTTTTTTTTTTAGAGTATAACATCGCATATAGAGACTATGGAATTAAAGTCCAAAAATGAAAATGTCAAGGCTAAAGTAGACAATACACATTAGTTAGTTATTTTCTGTTATCTTTATTTTCAGTATAAGTATATGTAAATACAATGATCAGACCACTTGATTCATTTAATACAATTCATTTTCAAATAGATTACGTTGATTTCCTTCTCTGTTTCTATACTTTCATTTACAGTTTATAAAGTTCTTGGCATAGTATCAGATTAGTACATTCCGCACATTGATCTTCCTTTCTGGAAATTGATTCTTTTTCGATCTTTCTTCAAGTTTCTCTGCACTCCACTGATTTTGTAGTGATTTCTCTGCTCAGTTTATCAAGTTCTTCCGACCTCTGTGATTCTTGTTTTTCTTGAAATGGCTTCTATCAGCTCTACCGACTCGATCAATGAAAATTCATTAGATAATTCATCAAGTCCATATTATCTGCATCCAAGTGATAACCCTGGTGCTCTTCTTGTCTCAAAGATTTTCAATGGCAATAATTATGTTGCTTAGAGCCACTTGATCATCATTGCTTTATCTATCAAGAATAAAGTGGCATTCATTGATGGTTCAATTCGACCTCCAAATCTCTCTGAGTTTGTACTTCACACGACATGGATGAAGGCTAATAACTTGGTTGATAAACTCAATTTCCAAAGATATTCGAAATAGCTTATTGTATGTTAATTCAGCTCTTGATTTTTGGAATGAATTGAAGACACGGTACTTAAGAAGTGATGGACCAAAAGTATTCCATCTTGAGAAATCTTTGAGTTGTATCAACCAGGGCTCTTCTTCTATTACTAAGTATTTTAGTGCCTTCAAAGCATTATGGGATGAATATGTCAGTTTTCATCCTTTCCCAACTTGCACTTGTGAAAAAATGTTAAATTGCATGTGTGATCTCTTCACTTTTTGGTTACAAAGGCAAAAGTTAGATTATGTTCTGAATTTTCTTGTTGGTTTAAATGAGACATATGCATCTATCAGAAGTCAATTACTTCTTTCAATACCATTACCAACTATGGCAAAGGTCTTTTCTTTACTACTTCAAGAAGAGAGCTAAAGGCAATTCACCAACTCAGTTTCAAATGAAACTCATGAATTGATGGTAAAACAGTTCACTACTCCAGTAGTAAACCAATACAAGTTTTTAAAAGAAAAATCTAAGAAGTCTTCACTCCATTGTACAATTTATGGGTATAATGGACATACTGTTGACAAGTGCTTCCAACTCCATGGGTATTCTCCTGGCTGGACTGGACCAAAAAGAAAGAGAAACTATTCTGCTGCTCATGCTGCCATTTCAACCAATGAAGTTTGTGATCAAAATAAGAATGAGTCTCACATGGTTTCTTTAACCTCTGAAGAGTTTAATAAATTTTCAGCTCTTGCCAATTCCTCACAATCTTCTCAGCCTTCTTCAAATACTCATAATACTTTACTTGTAACCTTGTTACTTTTGCCCAGTTTTCTGGTAATTTCTTTTGCAATTCTATTTCTACTATACCAAATCATTCTTGGATATTAGATACTGGTACAACAAATCATATGATCTATTCACCACATTTCTATTGTTTTCCTCATAAACCAATCACTAAATCTATAAATCTACCAAATGGATAGATTATACCAGCTACACAAATTGGCACAATTTGCATTTCCAATAATCTTTTCTTGCAAAATGTCTTGTGTGTACCATCATTCTCCTTTAACATTTTATCTGTTTCTAAACTAACCCAACAATCTAATCTTTCTTTGTCCTTTTTTGAAACTCATTGTCTTTTACAGGACCAATCAAAGAGGAGGATGATTGGGATTGCATTTGAGAAACAAGGGCTATATCATTTTGTACCTTCCTGCACAACCTTTAAGTCTAATTCAGTCCATTTTTCTGCTACTTCAAAAAAATCCTTAGATTTATGGCATTATAGATTAGGCCATTTATCTTTTTCTAGACTTTCTTCTCTCAAACACTTAGATTTTTCTATCTCTATGAATTGTCAAAATATATGTGATATATGTCATTTGGCAAAGCAAAGAAGATTACCTTTCCCTGTATCACATACACAATCTAATAAAATTTTTGATTTGGGTCATTGTGATATATGAGGTCCATTTGCCACTATTTCTTATTCGGGTCATAGATATTTCTTAACAATTGTTGATGATTTCACACGTTGCACTTAGGTTTACATGCTTAAGGCTAAATCTGAAGTTCCATTTTTGCTCAAAACATTTTAGTATAATGATAAAAACTCAATTTAATAATGCTGTCAAAACCATAAGGTCAGATAATGGATCTGAATTTTTTCTCACAGATTTTTATAGTAAAAATAGAATCTTACATCAAAAAAGCTGTGTAGAAACCCCACAGCAAAATGGAACAATTGAAAGAAAGCATCAACATTTACTTAGTATAACTTGAGTACTAATGTTTCAAGTAAACATCCCATTATCTTTTGGGAGTGACTGTGCTATCACAGCAGCTCATATTATCAATAGAATACCTACCTCTCTTCTTGCCAATAAAACCCCTTATGAAATGCTTTTTAATAAAACACAAAAACTATCTTATTTAAAGATGTTTGGTTGTATTTGCTTTGCTTCTACACTTCAAAATCACAGACATAAATTCGATCTTAGAGTTGTCAAATGTATATTCCTCGGGTACCCCTATGATGTAAAAGGTTACAAAGTAATGGATCTCAACACTAATAAAGCGTTCATTTCTAGAAATGTTACATTCTATAAAAATATTCTTCCTTTCACAGATACACCTTCTAATCCACAAAGTCATACATTTATATCACCATTATCAGAAAACAACTATTATTTTTCCACCAATTCTATTGTTGTTCCTAATCAATCTATATCATCAACTTCTCATGATGATAATCTCCCTTCAAACACTGACCAAGATGTGCCTATACCTCAGAATAATTATATTTCCAATGATCTACTACAACTTGACTAATTAACTCGAATTAGAAAACCACCTATTCTTCTGCAAGATTACTATTGCAATCAAGTTACCTCAAATGCAACCCCTTCAATTTCTTCTAATGATGATTCTATTAAAGGTAATTTTTATCCCATTTCTCATTTTCTTTCTGCTAGCAAATTATCATCTTGTCATAAAGCTTTCCTTGCTTCAATAACAACCTCATCTGAACCCAAAACATATAAACAAGTTGCCTAATTTTTAGAGTGGCAACAAGCTATGAAAAATAAACTAGATGCTTTAGAGTTAAATCAAACATGGGAGCTTGTCACTTTACCTAAAAATAAACAGACAATTAGTTGTAATGAGTATTCAAAATCAAATACAAATCTGATAGAACCATAGAAAGACACAAAGCAAGACTAGTGGCAAAATGTTACACTCAACAAGAAGGGTTAGACTTCTTTAACACCTTCTCACATGTTGTCAAGATTACTTCTATTCGGCTTCTACTTTCTGTTGTTGCAATTAAAAATTGGCATACTCACCAACTAGATGTAAATAATACTTTTTTATATGGTGAATTACATGAAGAGGTTTACATGAACTTACCTCTTAAACTGCCTAATTAGAACAACCAAGTTTGTAGACTTTTAAAAAGTCTTTATGGCCTTAACAAGCATCTAGACGGTGGTTTGAAAAATTGTCTAACTCTCTCATCACTTATGATTTCACTCAAGGGAAATTTGATTGCTCATTGTTTATCAAAAAGTCAGCAACATCTTTTATGGCACTGCTTGTTTATGTTGATGATGTGTTACTAGCAAGTGATGATTTGGAACAGATTCGGCTATTGAAGAAGTTCTTACATGATCAGTTTACAATTAAAGACTTTGGACCATTGAAATATTTTCTTGGTCTAGAAATAGCAAGATCTAAAATTGGCATTTCACTCTGCCAACAAAAATATACATTGGACATATTCCAAGACACTAGTAACATTGGATCAAAACCTACTGCACTCCCAATGGAATCAAATCTCAAGCTAACTGTTGATGATCCAGAACTTTATGAAGATCCATCAAAATATAGGAGACTGGTTGGTAGATTGTTGTACTTAACAATTACCAAACCAGATCTTGCCTATTCTGTCCAAGTGTTAAGCCAATTTCTAGCAAAACCAGCTATCAGCCATCACCAAGTAGCAATGAGGGTACTAAGGTATCTGAAAGCTACAACAAGGCAGGGTTTGTTTTTCTTATCATCATCAGAACTTCAACTAAAAGCCTTCTCAGATAGTGATTGGGCAGGCTGTATCAACACTAGGAGAAGCATAACAGGTTTTGCAATATTTTTGGGCAATTCCTTAATCTCGTGGAAGTCCAAAAAGCAGGCCACAATTAGTCGATCCTCTGCTGAAGCAAAGTATCGAGCTCTTGCAACTACAACATATGAGTGCAAATGTTAGTCTATACATTGCAGGACTTGCAGATTGATCATCAACAACCCACAGCTCTATACACAGATAGCAAATCAGCAATGTCTATTGTCACCAACCCAGTTCAGAATGAAAGAACTAAGCACATACAAATTGACTATCACTTGGTTCGAGAGAAATTGTAAGAAAAGCTTATCAAGCTATTTTACATTTCCTTTCGGCTACAGTTGACATATATACACACCAAGCCACTGGCTTCACTGCCTTTTCATCACACTCTCCGCAAGATGAACATTCTCAATATTCATATTCATCTTGAGGGGGGTGTTGGGGTATAGTATCGTATTTAGAGAACATGGAATTAAAGTCCAAAGAAGAAAAAGGTAAAGGCTAAAGTAGACAATACATATTAGTTAGTTATATTCTGTTATCTTCATTTTCAGTATAAATATATATAAATACAATGATCAGACCACTTGATTCATTCAATACAATTCATTTTCAAATAGATTAAGTTGATTTCCTTCTCTGTCTCTATACTTTCATTTCCAGTTTATAAAGTTATTGACAGTATTAGTCGTAAATAGTCATTCTTGTTACATATAATAAGTTACAAATGGTCATTTTTCTTATAGTGACCGTATATAGGACTGTGTTAGATCTATTCAATTGCAAAACTGGAATTTTTTTCCCCCAACTTTTGAGATGGATATTATTGTATTCTTGTATAGATCCAAGCATGTTGGGTTACGTTCGGGGGATGAGACCATTTGTCGTGGTTGAAAAACTAAATATTCCGATAACCTTAGCTTGCTAGCGAAGTACATAAACTTGATGTTTTGTAATATATTATTTTTGGTAATAAAGTTTGTGATATGTAAAGCTGTTTGAATTTGTGATGTGATGTGATGTCTACTTCGACCCAGATGAAAGTGGTGAAATGATAGTTTCTCTTTTTTGTTGTCAAAAAATTTATTTACTACAAAAAAGAAAAATAAGTTACTATCAACAACATTGAAGTTGTTTTTTGATTGAAAATTTTTGAATTTCAATTTCAAATCATGATTTTAAATTCAAAT
The DNA here is from genome assembly GCA_003123785.1 of Pterocarya stenoptera. Lineage (NCBI taxonomy): Eukaryota > Viridiplantae > Streptophyta > Magnoliopsida > Fagales > Juglandaceae > Pterocarya > Pterocarya stenoptera. Next base: position 211,978 of record QEOT01004839.1, on the reverse strand, counting down.
TTTAAAAAATTTAGAATTTCAATTGATTTTCGTATAAATCAAAATCCAAATCCAAAACTTTAATATATGATCCAAATAGAAGATTTAGATTATAAATACCCAAATCCAAATCCTCCTGCCATATATAAGCTTGGATATGATAAATATTAATGTATTATAAAAAGGTCATGGTGATAGATGCCAAACAACTCACAAAAAGTAGTAGTAGTTAAAGAACACATCATGTTCCAGTGTCTTCCTAGTGCCTGAGATCGATTGGTTGTTAAGACCACATTGGTCATTGGGAAACCTAACTAATTTTTTAGATTGAAAATATATTTTTACAAACTTTATTATGTATACACTCAACATGACATCGTTGATGTAAAAGCCTTCTACATTAGCTATTATAAATAAAACTTTTAATAAATCCTGCATTAAGTGATGTGTTAACACACCGACTTGCATGTAATAAAAATCTTATAAATTAAATATTAACGTGTGCGTATGTGACTAGTTTAACATAAGATTTACATAAATGTAGGGAAATCCATACTTGATTAGCATAATATTTCTGAAGATTTTGCAACTAAGGAGCTGAAGGTTTTGTTTGGACACTTAGAATATCTCATAATTTTGTGAATGGTAAGGATTTGTTTGGACACTTAAGAGCAGGTTTGGATATCAAGATAAAAAACAAAATTATCATCTCATCATTACATATTTTTCAAATCTCTATACAAAATATAATAAACAATTCAACTTTTTCAAATCTCAATTCAACTTTTTTAAATCTCAAAACAATAATAATATTAATAAATAATATTTTAAACTTTCATCTAAAATAAAAAATTCTCATCTCACTCTTCAAACCTACCAGAATATCTCATAATTTTGTGAATAATAATGAAATGGTTTCAATTAAAATGTTTTATTGGATTTTGAAAAATGAGTGAGAAAAAATTGAATAAAATATTATAAAGTCTAAAAATTGTTTAAATATGTTTTGAAATTTAAAAAAATTGTATTATTTTTTGTATTTTGGTTGGAAGTTTAGAAAACCTATATTGCGTTTTGTATTTGAATAATAATTAAGTAATAAACTAAAAAATTTGAAATTGAAAAATATTTGATATTTAAGTGATGTTTAGAGAAGAAATAATAAAAAAAATTTAAAAATATCTAAGAATATTTAAAAATATTTGAAGACGCTCCTAAAATTAATTTACAATTTGGAAACGCCAACACAATAATGAATCGAAAGAAAAAAAAAAATACCTGCCCTACTCCATCGGCCACTCAATCCTTCCAAAAACTAAATGACAGAACACTACGAATATTTGGCCAAAGAAAACAAAGATATCAACCTGGGTTTTACCAAACAAAGTGAGCTCCCATTGTTTCAATTTTCTTTTCCCTAGTTTCAAAGGTTTATTTGTTTCTTTTCTATTCAATGTGACGTTTTGACCTTTCTTCTGGATTCAAAACATTTTTTTAAAAATTGTATACCTTCTCCCTCAGCTCTGCAACAAGAACCCATTGGCAGTAACTTGTACGATTCCGGATGCTTTGTCAAGGTTCTCCTGACAATAACATGATCTTGAATTTAAATATATGCATTGGAGCCTTGGACTTTGGAGGTTCACTTTCAATTTGTCCATAGGACACTGTATATTAATTTCCACCAAGAAAAACTACACATCTTTGACCGTACGTAATACTTTAGATTTCAAAAACTAATAATAATTTTAAATCATAAGTTTTTATTATAGAAAATTATTTATATAAGTGTTTAAGTTTCACGTATTTATTTTAAAAAAACGTAAACAAAGCTATGATCCAAATTTTAACAATGGATTCTAATTTTTTAGAGCAGTTTCAAACACCATAAAATTGTATCTAAATATATCTATCATGTCATGAGTGATGAGAAGAACTAAAATAGAAAAAAGTAATTAAGGACGGGTTTGGATATACAAACCTATCTCATCTTATCTATCTTATCATTATAATTTTTTCAAAATTTTATATAAAAATAATAATAATAAATTATATATAATAATATTTTATTCAACTTTCAACAAAACATTTCATTTCATCTGAAGTCGCTATCCAAACTCACCTAAATTTAGGATGAAAATGGGCGGTAAAGGTACGTTTGTTGTCTACTCTCCATTTGTCAAACTACGTATAATTAGCATCGGCAAAATTCAAAAATCAGCAGTTGGATAGAAGTGTTAGGTCAACAAGACCAGCTGCCATGCCCATGAATATTGTCTTCTCTACCATCTTCAAATTCTAAATTCAATTCACTACTTTTCCCACCTCTCATGTGAACCGTGGATTTTCTCGGCATGTTTAGATAACTCTGTATCTGTACGTTTTCTCGAACATGTGATTCGTAAGCACGACATGATGTTCATCAGAAGAATAAAAGAAGAGTCTGCCGAATGAAATGCTCTCATGACATTCTAGGTTTTCATGAAATGCTCTCATCTATACTCTATAAAAAAATACCTGTATATCTAATGAAAAAATTATAAGTATTGGGTGTAAAAGTAAATAGTGACTGATGCATAGTATTTCTCAAAATACTTTCATCCAAGTTTATTAGATTCCAAAAACTCTGATAATTCTAGTTTATAATGAATTTGTACCAGGTTGTTTTATGTAGAAAGTCTCTCTTAATAAGATTTATATGAATGATTTTTGTATGTAAAATTATAAATACATATAACATTACTCTCTTCACAATGAATAAATATAGATAGCAGCCACTATTGGCAACAACCATTTTGCACATATGATGTAGCATCTTTTAGACCACTCATCTTTTCAATTCTAATTTTAATTCGATTGAGAGAGAGAATACAAGAGAAGTTTGAGAATAAGAGAGAGTGATAAGAGAGAGAGGATGAGAGAGAAATCGAGAATGAGAGAGAGAGAGAGAGCAGGGGAGAGAGAGAAATCGAGAATGAGAGAGAGAGAGATCGATGAGAGAGAGAGCAAAGATGAGAGAGAGAGAGATGAGAGAGAAACCGAGAATGAGAGAGAGAGAGACCGATGAGAGAGAGAGAGAGAGCAGACGAGAGAGAGGGAGAGAAAGAGATGCACGAGAGAGAGAGAGTGATGAGAGAGAGAGCGAAAATGAGTGTGAGAGAGAGAGAGGGTGGGTAAGAATGAAAAGAAAAAAAAATTTGAAAGACCAATATGCAGCCACGTAGTGATGTAATGTATGCACTACTATCGTGACTGTTATGTAGCGTCACTCTTTCAAAATTCAACAAGGTAACTTCTTTCATTTTTATGCACGTAAGTTTTTGTTAAAAAAAGTAAAAAAACATTATCGGTAGGGTTTTGGAAAAGTAGGATATTGTTTGGTCGCCCACCTTTCGGTTGCATAAGATTTGATTGAGTAATTTAAAGAGTATTTGTGCAATATCCATGCACATTTATAATTTAATATTTTATGCACACTATTTATAGCTGTTTTCCATCATCGCCACATAGTGAGACATTTATGCCATTTGGTCAAGAAATAAAAGACACGAATAGAATATGTTATATTTTGAAAATCAAATTAGAAGAACGTTTATCATTCTAAGTTGGAATAAAATTGTTACTTATTATTCTCTCTCTCTTTTTTTTTATAAATATTTTATTCATCTCCCAATCATTCGATAATGCTATAATCTGATACCATATTAGGATGATGAATAATATTTTTTTAACATAAAAACATATTATTTTCCTTTGATTCACTCTGCTCAAGACATGGGAGGCACATTTTAACGAAATTAAGCTATGTTTGGGCTTAACTATTTATTATTATTCAATATTTTGTCTTTATTTTTTTACTACTATTCAATATTTTATCATTAATTTTTCATTATTATTAACAGCTCATCTTAGATCACCTCAGCGCCCAAACGTACCCGGATGTGTTTGGTTGGCAACCCCATCCCAACCCATCTCAATCTATCTTAAATTAATTGTTAATGAGACTTACTATTTTTTCAAACTTTTCATAAAAAGGTTGAACCATATCAACATATTTCATATATTCAAATACAAATTTTATAATATATTTACATTCAAATACATCTCAATGAGACTTACAAAATATTATTATTTACAAATCAACTCAGATTATCTGATATCACCTCAACATCCAAACATAACTTATTGTGCTATTTTATCATTAACTCTTTTTCAAGATCTAAAAATCATCATTTCTGGTAATTTTTAAAAAACACGTATTCTCTCACATATTCAAATGATACATAACAATTTATTCATTCCTTTTTATATGACTTCTATGTATAAAAACATCTTACAAATTATTTATCTAATTATAAAACTCTTTTTATTATAAAATAAAAAGAATAAAAATAAATAAATTAGCTAATCACGATACATGATTGATTGTTGCCAACTTATTAAACGACAATTCAAACATCACACAAAGAGAAATATTACTTATCATTTTCACTCTATATTTTATGTGATTTATCATTTTTATTCTTCTATTAAAACGTACATGTTTATAAATCAATATGTATATGTTTAAATAAAAAGATAAAAATAAGAATCGCATATTAGTACGCAGTGTAGAGGATGATAAACAGAATTTTTTCCACACAAATAATGGAAGAAATTAAAGTGTTTGAAGATTTGATTAGACATTAATGTGGATAATTTGATAATTCAAACTTAACTTTGAAAATCCACGAGTTTGATTAAACCAATCGAACAACTCTTGAAATAAAATGCACCCAACATTTTAATGCTTGAAATAGGGATAATATTTGTTCCCGCGTTAAATTTTCCCCAAATGTCAAATTGCCAAAGTCTGATATTGAGCCCAAGATAAAGAATAAACAGTTTTAATTGGGATAGAAATGATATTCTTTATTTTTAATTTTGTCAATTATAAATAATTTTATATATCAGTCACTTAAATATACAGTTATTTAAACTGTGACACCTCGATTGAAAATAATAAAATCGAGAATAAATAACAATATTATTAAAATTAATTTGAAGCCTCCATATATCATTTATTACCTTGATTGCATTTCATGGGACAAAAAGCACATAAATCACAAACACGATTAGACATAAAATGACATTCTAATCATGTAGGCCGTCATTATCGACATTCTTTGTTGGGGGTTGTTAGGCTCTCAAAACTAATTAAGATGCAGACGAAAATAAAATAAATTTTTATATTTTAGTTTCCTCAATTATTAAGGTATTGGCATTAATGTGAATTAATTCTTCCAAAGTTCATATATCATAAAGAACCTCGTCATTCGAGGAGGCCCCGTATATCAATGTCCCATTCGTCGACAGCTTTAAACATGACCCTTCCTTTAATTATCCATTCACCACGTACTCAACCAGTCAAAGAAGTGATACGGCCCATACGGCAGGTCGTCCGCCAAAACATATTAATAAAAATTAAGACCAAAGAAAAACTTTGGATTAAGAAATACTACTCATTATTTTCACATTACACATTAATATATAATTTATATTTTAATAAATTATATATTGATGTGCGATATAGCGGTATGAAACCGCTTGAGTCCACCATTAGTGTTTCCGGACCGTATATTGTACACACAAAAATACATTATATATATTTTTTTAAATAATTAATCCAGTCTTAAATTATACAAATTTTCCCAAGTTTTAGTTGAAGAAAATTTGATAAATTTGGTATAAAATATTTATATTTCAATAGTAAATTTAATTTCTTCAATATTTAATTTTATTCTTTTTAACTTTTTCGTACGTCCAAAAGGACACAAGATGGTAGGAACCGAAACTTTGGAATTGGCACAATTTACAAATTCATCTTTATAAACTTTCAAACGCGCTTCCATGCTGCATGCAGCTGCACTTTATAAATTTTTATATTCGTTCGAAGATTTGCAAGGTAAGATATATACGAATATAAATTTTATTGTCTTTACTTATATTTTCTGGTGTGCATATTTTACATATATATATTTTTATATTAATTAGTTAAATGAATAATTATTTAACATATATTACTAAGTTACTAATAATATTTAGGTCTCGTTTTGCGGTTAAGATAAAATAGCCTAAAATAATATTTAACATATATTGAAAAAAAACACTAAAATAGCCTAGCGGTCAAAATGACCGGACTGCTTTATAATTCTCTGCAACAATGGACAAAAACAGAAATAGAAGAACGTTTCCAGCACTGTCACTGACAGTGCCAGCCAGGCTGAGCACATATATATATACTTTTTATTTTTTATTTCTTATTTTATTTTCTCTCTCATCGATTTCAGCTTTATTTTTCACTCTTACCTCGACCTCGTTATTCCGAATTCCTTCTTTCTTTTTACAAAGCATCTCTCTTTTATATCTCTCTCTCGTTCTCTTCGTCTCTCTCTAGCCCACGCAGTACTCTCTGTCTCTCTCACATGGCTTTTCGTCTGAAAACCGTTTTTGGGTTCATTCGAAACCGCCAATACAGACCTCCATTCGGAACCAGCACAGGAAAGTAGAGAAACAGAAACAAAATCTTAATCCCATTTGTTTCATTGTTTGTTTTTTCGTTCAGGAATTGCCCAATGGCTGTGGTTTTTGACTCTGGGTCAGGGTCTCTGGTATTGTGGTTCATTTCGCTTCTGCTACTCGGTGGAACAGTCAAGTCGGAGCCGACCCAGGACAAGCAAGCCCTCCTTGCTTTCATCAACCAGACCCCACACGCGAATCGTGTGCAATGGAACCCGTCCGGGTCAGCGTGCGACTGGTTCGGAGTTTTGTGTGACGCGAACCGTTCCTACGTATCTACTCTCCGGCTCCCCGGGGTCGGCCTTGTGGGAACGATTCCACCGAACACTCTTGGCCGGCTTAGTCAGCTTCGAGTGCTCAGTCTTCGCTCGAACGGCCTCTCCGGTGAGATTCCCTCCGATTTCTCCAATCTCACCCTCCTCCGCAGCCTTTTCCTCCAAAACAACGAGCTATCCGGCGAGTTTCCACTCAGCTTGACTCGCTTAACTCGATTGACTCATCTCGATCTCTCGTCCAACAAATTAACGGGTCCAATCCCATTCTCAATCAACGACCTTACCCACCTGACTGCTCTTCTCTTACAAAACAACGGATTCTCTGGTACATTACCGAGCATCGCAGCCGGTTTGGATAAATTCAACGTCTCGAACAACCATCTCAACGGTTCCATTCCCGAAACGCTAGCGAAATTCCCAGCATCTGCATTCGCCGGAAACTCTGATCTCTGTGGGAAGCCACTGCCTCCGTGTAACCCATTCTTTCCATCACCGGCTCCATCACCGTCGGAGAACCCAAGCCCGAACCCAGTTAAGAAAAAGTCCAAGAAGCTCTCCACAGTCGCTATAGTCTTAATAGCAGTTGGTTCAGCAGCGATTGCCTTTCTTCTACTGGTATTCCTCTTGCTCTGTCTCAAGAAACGACACCGCCAGCGGACAGCGAAATCTCCGAAGCCGCCGGCTACGACGCGTGCGATACCGGTGGAGGCAGGGACATCGTCTTCGAAGGACGACATCACGGGTGGGTCCACCGAGGCGGAGAGGAACAGGTTGGTGTTCCTTGAAGGTGGGATTTATAGCTTTGACTTGGAGGACCTGTTGAGAGCCTCGGCGGAGGTTTTGGGGAAAGGAAGCGTGGGGACCTCGTATAAGGCGGTGCTGGAGGAAGGGACTACGGTGGTGGTGAAGAGGCTCAAGGACGTGGTGGTGACCAAGAGGGAGTTCGAGATGCAAATGGAGTTGCTGGGGAAGATTAAGCACGAGAATGTGGTTCCTCTCAGAGCTTATTACTATTCCAAGGATGAGAAATTGCTCGTTTCTGATTTCATGTCTGCCGGAAGCTTGTCCGCCCTTCTTCACGGTATGATACCAAATTTTTTCACTGATACATGCAATTTTTTGCTTTTATCCGTTAAATTAACGAGGATTAATCTTCTGACTTATTCTGATAATTAAAAAAAAAAAAAAGAAATTTAAATGCAAATTCCCAGGGGCACTTATCCAAGAAGGAATAAAATGACTAATTTATCATTTCTTGTAAAATGATCAACATAGATTTGTGTTTAGTCGAATCTTGACCGGCGCTAAGCTCTAGCTGTGTTTGTACTATATGTATATATATATATGTATATAATATGATGTTTCTTTAACTGATAAATTATATACATAAGCACAAGCACATCTAGGCAGCATTATGCGGAGGCTTCGTTATAGAAATTAATTAGAGGTTTCTGGGTCTAAAATCAGTGCAGAATCCTCATATTCGATTGTTTAATTTCTGTTACAGTACATACAAACATTCCAAGTGTGTTTGGGTTCCCTATCACAATACCTTTAAGCAACATACGCTCATGATCTGCCATGAATTGCGTGACCGACATACCTTTTTTGCTTTTTTATTTTTTTTATTCCTTACTTTTGCTCCTTTTCACAATACCCATTTCGATTTCTTCTATGCAATTTACCTTGGTGTTTTCAACAGACATTTTTTTTGCACCGAAATATGTCATATGACTCATTTATTTATTTTTATATATCCTGTCTGTTTTTTCCTGTTTGCTTGGCTGTAATGCACAAAGATCTAATTATTTGGTCATTTTCTTCTTCGATCGGCAACCCATAATTAATTTATTCAGTAATATTAGGCTTGATAATGTTGACAAGAACGGATCAAGTGACGTCAATATTCCGGTAATCTTCTTGCAGGGAGCAGAGGGTCTGGCCGTACGCCACTGGAGTGGGACAGCCGTTTCAGAATAGCACTGGGTGCCGCAAGAGGCCTCGCCCATCTACACTTGTCGGGAAAGGTTGTCCACGGTAACATAAAGGCATCCAACGTTCTCCTCCGACCCGACCAAGACGCGGCCGTCACGGACTACGGGATCAACACGCTGTTCGGCACATCGACCCCGCCCAACCGCGTTGCCGGATACCGTGCGCCTGAGGTGGTGGAAACCCGGAAGGTGACGTTCAAATCCGACGTGTACAGTTTCGGGGTGTTGCTGCTGGAGATACTGACGGGGAAAGCACCGAACCAGGCGTCGTTGAGCGAGGAGGGCATAGATCTTCCCCGGTGGGTCCAGTCGGTGGTTAGAGAAGAATGGACGGCGGAGGTGTTCGATGCGGAGCTGGTTAGGTACCACAACGTAGAGGAAGAGATGGTGCAGTTGCTGCAAATAGCAATGGCATGCGTTTCAACGGTGCCGGATCATAGACCGGCCATGCAAGAAGTGGTGAGGATGATGGAGGATTTGAACAGGGGCGAGACTGACGATGCCTTACGACAGTCGTCTGATGATCCGTCCAAAGGATCGAGCGCTCATACGCCTCCTTGATGATCCGGCGAAAGGATCGGACGGTCATACGATTCCCCGAGAGTGAAGGACCCCACCTTATGAATTAAAAAATAGGGGGCCAAAGCAGCAGCAAAAAAGACAACGAACGTGGTGGGTCTCATTAAAAATCACGAAAAACAAAAAAGTGCACAGTAATTTGGCGTTTGGGGTGGCTCAACCTCAATATGTGGGTTTTTACTTTTATTTTTATTTTTTATTTTCAATTAATTTTTTGGGAGTTTATTTTTATTTTTAAAAGGAATTTAATTTGAATGATTTTTACAGGTGGGAATTGTTAATGAAGGTGGGTTTGGGGGGATGGGGTTTGTTCCATGAACAGATTGGAATTGACCATTTGATGGAATTAGTTTGGTTTCTTTTGTTTCTCAAATTGTCAAGTAGTGTACATACTCCATATATAATTGGAGTTTTTGTTGCTGATCTGCGATTCGATTCAAGAAAACATCTAAAACATCCAACCACTTTGTTCGCCAACCAATTGACACCACCATGGGGCCAAATTATAGTTACATGCGAGATATGACCTTTCTTTTCTTTTTCTCAGTCCCACATCGGAAATACATGCATATGACTTCGGAGAAGCTTATACATTCAGAATAACGTTACGTACAAGTTTTAAATAAATCATAAATGTATAATTCTATTTTTTATAAAGATTTATGCAGAACTTAATCTTAAATCATTTCTCATATAAGTCATGTTTATTTTGGGGAGATGTAGAAGTAGAACCGGATCTTTATACCGGGGTGATCATTGTAATATCATCACATGCATAAGTGGATCAAGCAGTGCCAAGATAGCCACGTGGGATAGGGATTGAAATAGCCAAGTGGTGGGAAAATAATGGTGGAGGGTGGGGACAGCCTGGCCGGCTAATCCTAATATCCAACCTGACAGTGTTTTGACGCAACAATGCCGGGTGCCGGCCGCTTGAACCACGAGGCTGCCAACTTCGACCCTACCATTGTCTTGCTCCACACCCTGCACTGGGCCTGATCGGAGTTCGGCTTCATGCATAATATCACATAATACCCCATATTTTTTTTTTAAATTTAATTTCTTATGCGTAAAAAATAATAATAAATAAAACTATGTGAAAGACTAGAGAAAAGATAAATGATATTTTTATAGTCGTGAAGTATGTAAATATTGCATAATCTCTTTAAAAATATGAGTAAATATAAAATCTACATAAAAAAATTAATTTTTTAATAACAAATTTTACTCTTTTTCAAAATAATTACATAACTCTTGCACACTCCACTATTGGTCAAAAACTATCTAAAAATCGTTGGGTTTCTCTTCTAATATGTTGGCTCAGCTTTCCATTCAATCTAGAGGCAGTACTTTTGTGGACGACATTCTTGCTTTAGCCGTTTCATTTTTTTAATCTTATTTATTTGATAAAACTGAACGAATTAGTTCAAATGAATATTGGACTTGAATTAGCCACCTCAAAAGCACTTCTTCTATATACAAGTTTCTGATCTCTTTGCACGGATACACGTAGTAACAAACACTTGTTAAGTATATATATATATATATATATAGATTATATCTTAATATCAAAGACAAAAATCGATTGAAAATGAGCCATTTTTAGATGGATTCCTAACGTTTTGCAGTTTGCACTCGATGGAAAATTGAAATTATCTAAAGGTGCGATATTGCCTCCGCAAGAGTTTCTCACACATTTCTCTCGCCCAAATTATGAAAGAATGCATTTGATCATATCTGCGGCGTTAGATCTTAGTAGAGAATGTAAAGTGTCAATCTTTAATAATTAGAGAATATAATGTGAGTTTTTTTTTTAAGAATAATATTAGATATAGTTTTAGGTGAGCAAGTCTCGCAAACTTCCTTCGAAAAAGTGGGGCCATGGAAAAATTTCAAATTTCTCCTAAATTTATGAAGGAAAAGCCTTCTTGCAAGCGATTTCTCGAACCAAATCGTGCACCGATATTAAATGTAAGGCATTCATTTAATGAAAATGTGCAAATTGAAGACGAAAATGATTTTCGTGAAATAGAAGACCTTCTTCTTCTCTCAAATTTTTTTTTTAATAAAAAAAGCTATGTGAGTATTGATACGTGATTTGATGCGCCAAACTGCTTGTAACTAGCAAGCCTCATTTATTAAAGTGAAAGTACACGAGACTTACACATTCTAGAATAATATAAATTATATCTTCTTTTTTTTTTTTTTAATTAGGGTGTAAAGTTTATTTATCTTTTTTTCTTTTAACAAAACATATTTTTGTGGATGGAAGATTTTCTCCTTGCAACACAAAAATAAAAAAATAAAAAATAAAAAAACCAAAAAACCAAAAAACCAAAAAACAGAAAGGATGTACATTATGCTTCACAAAACTGATAATCTGGATCTCACCTTAAAAAATAGCAAATGAAGAATCACAAATAATTTATTTAGAACAAAGAGTTGTTGAGAATATTTATTACTATGATTTTAATTTATCTGTCTATGGTTAGCTATTATGCTGTTAAGTATCCCATCAATAACCAACCATCTGGCATCTAGGGCCACATCCAAGCTGGGTGACTCATGGCTTTAATGTAATCAAATTCTTGGATGAGACTTTCAAAAAGAGTATCTCAGATCTGGTTTGACTGCTTTCTTTCAACACATGAACTGCTTCCTTAACCCCTCAAGTTGCAAAGGATATTAGGTTCAACACTAATAAGTGCATGCATGAAAAACAAAGAGATTTGACATTGTGTTCATGAAAATTTAAGATAATTCAATAATATAATGAATCATGACATGGCCCACCGAATCATTGAGCATAAGGATTGTGCCATTCACATCAAGCTTTGGGTGCTAAGGGAGAAGAAGACACATGGGATTAGTATAATTAATGGGTTTTGACACAACTGGAAAGAGTTTGTTAATGATTAGTGACACTGAAAAAGCTTCCCAGCCCCCTTCTTTTCCTTCAACTCTTATGTCTCTATTTTCCCTTGAAACAAACAAAAGCTATTCATACCTAAAAGCACTGTCGGGATGCACTTTGTTTGACAGCTAACATAAATAAAGCAGAAAGTATTCCAAACCTTTTCGAACCATCAAGTAATTTGTGATGTATGGGAGAAAAAAAAATGTGATGATCTCTATCATTAACATTGGAAGAGTGGATTGTAATGATCTTCACAATGCATGAAAAACTACTTTGTTTAGCGGTCTCCTCGTTGGCTCAGGGAAAGAAGGAGGACATGAATCCTACTTGTTAGATCTTTAAGGAAGATTATGCATTAACCACTATTTACTCACAATCCACGCCTATAGTTTTTTCATAATGTGTGAGGATATTTTTCATAAGATGTAGAGTGTTTTTCATAGGGTGTGGGGTGTGGGGTAGTGAATAGTGGTTGATGAGAAGAATTTTTCTACATCTTTTGCTCTTTTTTATTTTTATTATAATTTTATGTTCCATCCAATTTTGACAATTTGATTACAGAGCACGTTAAAAGCAATCCATGCAAGAGAAACCACCCACAAGAATTCATATTTTATAGTATGTTGGGGGTAAAAGATACCGGATGCTAGCTAGTGAAGAAATTTTGTTGATTAAAGCTGTGTTTGGTTGTTGAACTCATCTTAACTCAATTATTAATGTGACCCACAACTTTTTCAACTTCTCATAAAAAAGTTAAACTTATCTCAATCTATTTCATGCATTGAAACATATATTTCAACCTATTTACATTCAAATACATCTCAATAAGACTCATAAAACATTACTATTCATAAATCAACTTTTTGATATCATCTCAGTATCTGAACGCAGCTGACTTAATCATACCACTTTATGTAGCAAAGAATTGTAGTGATGAACATGAAGCACAAGTGCAGAAAGAGCTTGATGGCTGTCCATTTTTATCCAATCATTGCATAAACTATATTAATCCCGCAAATTCAGCAGGCAACATTTCAGAATGTAGGAGAAGGATCGAGAGGAGGTCAAGTTTATGATTTCTGGAAATGCTTATTGCATCTGAAGATTCCAAAGAAAATGAAGATTTTTGCTTGGATGGCATGCCAAGAGAATTTGCACAACTTATCAGAATTTGAAAAGAAAAAGCATTTTGGAAGATGATAAATGTGTGTTTCGCCATAGGGTTACTGAAGATGCGGCTCATGCTTTATTTTATTGTTCAGAAATCAGTAATTCTTTCTTGCAGTATCTGCCTTTGATGAGAGTAATGTTGAAACTGGGTTGTCTTTTTGGGACTTGGCATTATTTGTTAAAGAAAAAGGTCTTGAGGAAACCTTAACAAAGTTTATTGCTATTGCTTGGGGATTGTTGTACACAGAAATCAATTTATTTATGAGTATGTTGTTCATCAAACTTTTTCTGTGATTAACAATGCTTTATCTATGCGGTCGGAGTATAAGAAGGCTCAAGTTTTTTATGGGTATAGTAAGGAGGCGAAGAAGGTGATTTGTTGGATCCCTCCACCAATTTGTTGAGAAAATTGAGATGTGGTGGGATTCTTGTCCTTCTTTTATATCACAAGCCGTTTGGCTTGATAAGAACAATCTCTTGTAAGGACTTTATTTTTCAATGAATGGAATGCTGTTTATAAAATAATAATAATAATAATAATAACGTCGGCCCAATACGAATTGGGAATTCAATTGCAACCTGAAAAATATGAGGAAGATTTAAAGCAAGTGAGACATCAGTGTCGATCTCCTAGCGATCAAGAGAAGCCCCATAAGCAAGTTTTACATACTTTGGCTGCCAGAAAATCAATATGACCTCTTTGGTCCTGAAAATTAGAAATGTGATATATATGAGTATAAATGGTGTATGAGATTTCATATTTTATTTGAAAGAGAGAAGTTCTTGCATTTTCATAAATCTTCAATTATATTCTTGATTAGTCAAATATGACTTGAGGCTTCCCTACAAGTGTTGCGAGAAAGGTGATATATAGAAGGAAAATGATTTACACAACATATTTTATAATATATTATACAATAATGTGTTAAAAGGAAGGGTATTTTTGTAAAACATCTTCTAAAAGTAACAGCATTTTATGAAAATATCCTCATTTTATAACATTATTGTATAATGTGTTGTAGAATGTATTGTGGGTGTATCATTACTCTATATAAAATGCGGTGCCATGAACACACGTGCACTAACATGGAACCCAACCCGTGAAAAGTGTACCGTTTTGTTAATCTATTTAGATCGAGAATCATTAATAAGTTTTCATCGACTCCATTGTGAAGAGGACATTTTATTTCTAGGTTCTGCTCGATATGTACCTTAGGCTGCCAAATATTTAGAATTTCAAAGATAATGGTTGTGAAGTAATGGGAATATGCCTACTATAAAAAAGATGAAGTACAGACACAAACCATTCTAGGAGAGATATTAGGATTGGGCATTATTTGATATCATGTGAAATCATTATTTGTTCTAAAAGTTTAAATTGATGAGAAGATATAGATTTTATTATTTAATCTATATCTTAATACTCTTCCTAAATGAGTAGACCTAACAAGTGCAATATTAGAGTGTAGAGTTAGGATTCGAACTTTAGACCTATACTCTGATACCATGTAGAAAGTAAAAATAAAAATAAAATAAAAAAAGGAGACGGAGAAGTGAGGATAGAGAATTTGAGGGCTACATTTTTTATTTTTTTTATTCTCAATTGTTATTTAATACATAACAGCTGTTTCTATTTATTGGTGAATGAGGCCAACGAAAGAATAAAAATACAATAAATAAATAAATTATATATAGTAGAAAATAAATCATATTATCATACATACTAAAATATTATAAATATATTTTATAATAACTATGGCCACGAAGTATTAAACCAGGGTTGCAATGTCACAGCAATACATGTGCAGTATTAACTAATTAAGCGAAAAAGATATGATATTTCGTATCTTTCTCCAAAATTTGACTCCAAAAGCTTATTTTTGTTCCCTTGTTAATGAGACCAGCTAAAGGAGTCCATTAATGTTAAGTATCTGAGAAAATGGTCCATCCCAAGAAAAATGGGCCATTAAGCCCAACTTCTTCTACCCGAGAGTCGACTTCTTACCGACTATTTGATCCAATAGCATCTCTTTGGGGACGCAAAGTATCTGAGAACGGGCTGTGCATATACGGAGGATTATGGGTCTTAAACGTGTGACACGATTTGTAAATTTAATACGAAAAATATATGAAATTAGTAGATTTGAATTTGATAAAAATTAGTTTAGATCTGTTAAGATACAATTAATAAATGGGTTAATAACGGATCGACCCACTTAACCTAATATCAAATTGTTTATATTTTATTTCAAAATTATAATTTTAATATTATTATTGGATTGTAATATTAATATTTTTTAATATTCTTATGTTTTTATTATTGAGATTGTAATTTTGAACCTATACTCATATTTGTAATCGTAGGATTTGTAATATTTGTTTTATTATAGGTCAAAATTTGAAAAATATTGATATTTTTTTATTAGTAAGTAGTCTTATTATTTTTTAGCTATTGTGACTACTAATAAATATTAATATAGATTTTAAATTTTATGTTAAATTATATTAATCATATCAAATAAATTATGCATGTTAGTTGAACACATTTAAATGAAATGAATTGAAATGAATCGTACCGTATTGACTTATTTCTAATAAATTATTAAACGAATTAAAATAGATTGAATTCGAGTTAGACTTATATAATCTGACGACTAAATCCTAATAAACGCTTTAAACAATTTCAAAAGGGTAGTGATAGGGTTAATACCCATCACTTAATCACTAAGAAAAAATTAAAAAAATATATAATTTTACAAATACTTACTTCTTTAATCATTAAGTAAAGTTAAAAAATAAAAATTTTAAAAAATCAATTATAAAAAAAGTAATAGATAAATAGTAGTCGGATAGTAAACCTTTCATTATAATATTTTCACAACTCATCAACAAAAAATGATTGGTAGAATAAAGCTAGCATGAGGGCATGCATGACGTCCCGCTGTATTAGAGACAAACCTTCAACTCAAACTGCGATTTAGTACATGAACTTTATATATATAAATAAATATATAAATAAATAAATAAATATATATATATATATATAATATTGTTGGGTTTGCCCAGAAAAAAAAAAAAAATTCGCCAACTGATCATCTTAATTTATCTAGACTGCTAAGTTGTCCATGCATATATACACACACATATATATATATATATATATATACTATTATGATTTACAGTAATTCAACAACATATATAAAAAAAACGATTTGACAGTCACAGAGTAGGTAAGTCGCGTATTTTTTAAATTAAGCAAATTTAAAATAAATATGAAAAAATTCATATTTTAATGATCAACCTCACGTTTTTCATAGGAAGTACCACGTAGGACTAACTTGAACATCCTAAATGCTAAATACTGTATTTAGCACTACTTATATATAAAACTATGTTATCATATAAAATGCTGTTAATGAGAGTCCAATAATTGTGAAAATGCTGTTAATAATTAATATATGCTTAATTCTACTCTCTTAAAATATTTATTTTGGCCTCCCGAAAATTATTATGAGAAATTATGTTTGCTAGTTGATTACAAGAAAAATAAATATTTATGATGAATTATTTACGATAATAATAATTATTTGTGATAAAATAGACTCATTTTAATAAAAAAAAATTATTTTAATTAAAAATACCTAATCGCAAATAAATAATTTTGGCTCTGTTCTTCATTCCTGTCTTCATTAACACTCCAAATGTACCTTTATTTAAGAGTTCATGATCTTTTGCTAGGAGGCCCACCAAAGTGGTTCCGATTCCATTCTCCACTCTCATGCTAACTTCAGATGCTATATATCCACTATATATTCCTTTTTCTTCTCCACGGTCAACCTAATTGCTGATCAACAGAAACAAGGATCTATGTAAACGTGTCACGTGTGGGCGTGGCAGCTTACATATTAATTCTTTTGAAAAATGTTCTTCATTATTACACCTTTCATGAGCCAATCAACAATCCAACCTAGATAGAATAGATAATTCTAAGTAAAAAAAAAAAAAAAAAAAAAATCCATCCAATTAATGTTTCTGATGATCTATCCAAATTTAACTGCAAAATAGAGATTTTTTTAATCTTTATTGCGATTTTTATTTTCAGAATAACCCATTAATTCTAATCCAAGATATAATCGCGCGACCATGCATATGGGATACAATTATGAAATACAAACTAATAATTTAAAAAAATAAAAAAAATGAAAATATGGGTTAAATTTCTAAATAACAATATGGGAAGTAGTTATATAAATGGATAACTTTATTTTTTTACAAGTCCAACATATTTTATGACGTTCCAAAAAGTAAATCCCAATTAATTTATCTTATATATATTGTGAAAGGGAGCTGCGAATATTAAAAAGTGTTTTGTCATTTTATTCAAGTAAGTGCACAAACACGTCAACGATCAGATCAAAATAGACTTTTTTCTATATACGTTCCCTTCCGCCTTTTGGAGTATTTCTCCTCTCATTATCATGGTTAGAGTTTAGAGCATTTGAAAAAACTGGACAAAGCATGATCAGTACGTACGAACCTTTTTTTTTTTTCGCATTAAGATAAGCATACGAATTGAAGCATATATCCAAATAATTGATCTACTTAATGCCCATCGAAGTGACCGAATATATCTATCTTTTCGTAGAATAATCAGTTCCTCATGATCAAGACTTCCATGCAGTTCAGTGCACTGATCTTATAGTTTTATATAATATGCAGAAACCCTAGCTGGCCTAAACGCAGCTGTCATTTGCTTTCTTTCCGCAATGGTTAATAAGAATATAATATAATGCAACACAAAGGTGATGATGATGAAGAACTTTGAAATGCGAATCTTTGTTCTTTCTGATGAAGAACTTATTGGTAAACAACTGGGTTCAGAAGAATCGAATCTTACAAGAATGCGTTTCTTTTCCTGGCCTTGCTAATCAGTTGAAACTTTATTGCTTAATTGTTCTATGAGTATCTAGAGCCTTTCTCACAGATAGAACACTATCTATCTTCTTCATACATACTTATCTATTGATTTTTTCTTCTAGATAATTGTATATATATTATGTATGTGATTTCTATAAATATTTAGTGATTATTATTATTTTCTAATTATTAATATTCAACTATCTAAGTACTGCTTAACCATGCATGTAGCTGATCATTACAGTATATATTCTATTGTCATGATTTCAAGTTTTGGTTCAGGAATTTATTAAGAGTAGTAATGCTAGATATAGTCCAGTCTTATTCGTGCAAGTCTTGCGTATTTATTTTGAAAAAAAATGAGATCCAGTACAATTGAAAGAATAATTTTTTATGTGACAGACTTTCAGATTTATCTACTTTTCTTTTAAAGAGAGTGTGTGTCGCCCACCCTAGAACTACAAATTCTATTTCTCATTTATGTAATCTTCAAGTGTTTTCTTTTAAA
Organism: Pterocarya stenoptera; assembly: GCA_003123785.1. Taxonomy (NCBI): domain Eukaryota; kingdom Viridiplantae; phylum Streptophyta; class Magnoliopsida; order Fagales; family Juglandaceae; genus Pterocarya; species Pterocarya stenoptera. The sequence continues at coordinate 193,081 of QEOT01004839.1, read as the reverse complement.
AAAAATAAAAAAATAAAAAACCTGTGGATAATGATGAATCAAATGGACCAAAACAAGAAATAGAAATAAGTAAATATAATGAGGAACTGAATATATATTTTTGGAATTATTATTGCCTTTGAACACAGCCTTTCTATATATGCATGGAAATTGGGAACAGTATGGTATCAGTTGAGTTCGGTCTTCGAGGGAATTTCTATAAAAGAATTTTGTGGTCCTTACTGGGCCTTATTTTTTTCTTCATAATAAAGTACGTGCAGATTTGAAAAAGTATTCGATAGGGCTTCTTTTTGATGTCACTTTTTGGCCCATCTGAAACCCATGTAGTACACCTCAAAATTAGCTGCATCTAAACAATATCGTTCAGTATTAATAAAAGAGAAATGATATTTATAATTATTAAATGTATAAATATTGTGTAATTATTTAAAAATAAATAAATAAATATGAGATTCATATAAAAAAATTATTTTTTTAATAATAAATTTTTTTTTTTTTTCAAAAGACTTGGTGCTTGTACTCAATGATTGTATGTAACATCATTTTTAATAAAATAATTTATTATTTATAAAAGTTGGTGTTTTAATATATTATTTATTCTGAAATTTTTATTTTTAGAAAATAGAGAAATATAATTTTTTTTAATGTTATGATTAAAAAAAAAATTCACACTGCAGTACTGCATTTATGCATCGTATAAGAATTATAAAAGAAAAAAAACTTTGAACACAAAATAGAAAAAAAAAAAGAAAAAAAAAAGAAAAGAGAATCTGATGGCTGCGAGAGGTTGAGAAAAGAAAATCCTTTAAAAAGAGAGGGATGTTTTTTACGCCAGTCGCCAGACAAAAGGGATATTCAGAAGGACGCGTGTCACGAGGAGAATCTCTCTCTCTTTATAGATTTCCTTTTTTTTTTCTCCTCTCTTTAGCTTTCGTTTCTTTCTTTCACAAAAACATAGAAAACAAAGAAAAGGAAATTAAGGGAGGGAGAGGAATCTGCAGATTTGATAAAAGGTATAGGTTGGAGGCTTCTACCACAAGACGCCATTTGAGAAAAAGACCAAGTACTACTTTCTCCCTTATCCAAGGGGAATTCGATGCATGCAGTGAGGATGATCTCTTCTCTATCTCCTGCATGGGTCACTAACTAACCTAGCTAGCTTGCCTTTCATTACTCAAAATTAATGATATTTGAAGTTATAGGGTGCGTAAGTACCGTGTACTCGTTTAAAAAAAATGAATAAATATGTGACTCGTATAAAAAATTAATTTTTTAATAATAAACCATACCTTTTGAAAAAAAAAGTACATGACGTTTGCACAACTTATAACTATATCATTACTCTTAATTGATTTTCATCGAGAAAAATCGTACTTATGATTCTCACACATCACACATCATACATAATTTTTTAATTTTTAATTTTTTTTCTCTCACTAAATGTGTGGTATATGGATAATGAGTAAAAGAATTCACTTAGTTTAAAAAGAATAAAACCAATAAAAATTAAAAAAAATTTAAAATAAATGTGGTGTGTGGTGTGTAGAGATGATGAATAAAAAAACCCTTCATGGAAAAGCTGTTTCGTACTACTATCCTCATTAGGGGTGTAAATTTAAACCGAAAAACCGGTAAACCGAACCGAACCGGACCGATTTTACTGGTTTTTAACTGAATCGGTCCGAAACCGGTTCTCAAATTTCATAAACCGGCCGAAACCGGTCCGGTTCCGATTTTAAGATTTTTCGGACCGGACCGGTTGATAAAATATATATAAAAAATAATATTTTATATTTCAATTTTATACAAAATTAAAATTATACAAAATATTTTTTATATATTAATATATAAGTTTTATATAATTTATAATTTTATGTGAAATTTATATATATAATATATATATTATATATGAAATAATTTCATATTATAATTTATAAATTATAACATAAAATGTTAATCTTAAATATAAACATTTGTAATTTCCTTGATCATATGCTATTAATATAATCATATATAAGATAATGTTAATATAAAATAAAAGTTTAATCTTAAAAATGAAAATGTAATTGATTATGTATTATATAGTTATACTAATAGTCTAATATTAATACTATTAGTCTAATATTATACTAATGTCAAATTTATATTTAAAAAAAACCGGAAAACCGGACCGGACCGGACCGGAAACCGGTAAAACCGAAAATACCGGTTTAGGAGGGTAACCGGTGCGTAATCGGTTTTGAAAAATACAAAACCGATCATACCGGTTCGGTCCAAAATTTTGTCCAAAACCGGACCGAACCGGATCGGTTACACCCCTAATCCTCATGAATCTCAGGTGGGTCGGGCCATTCTCCATGCCCATATATCATGCCCAGCTAGCCCCGATATATAATGATCATCATGGATTTTACAATATATATATATATATATATAATTATAGGACATTAGGAATAAGTAGTAGTGGGATAATTCTTATCCCTAACTTGCATGACATGATTTCAATTTATTTATCAATATGCCCACACAGTACTACGGCCATGCATTATACAAACCGACCCGGACCCGAATTGTTGGGGTGGGGGCATGAACGCCACCAAGGACGTTGGTGGAGATTTTAGAAGGGAATCTTCTTACCTTCCTAGCCACTTCAAAAAAGTCAATAGTAGCTAGCAGGAGAAGATTCCTGTGCCTCTCTGATCTTCAGCTGGCTTCTTTAACTAAATATTCTTTTTTCCTTTTAAACTTTGTGGAGGATGCATGCATGTGTTTGGATCCCTTAATTTAGAGTCGTAGAATTTGGACCTGCGTGCGTACGTACCTAATTAACATATTCCTTAATTCCTCAAGGATAAAACATTAATAATTATATATTTTATTCTTAATTTACGATGAATAATAAATATATCATGTCTCGTTTTAGATTAAATATTCATATTCCCTAATCTTCTCCATGCACTAATCATTTTTAGAGCAATTATGCAACTTTTGAAGTCAGAAAGAAAGAAAGAAAGAAAGAAAGAAAGAAAGAAATTGTATACATAGTGGATGCAGGAATATATATTATTGATACTAAGCCCCATTTTAATATCATATATAATATATATATATGTATGTGTGTGTCCTCTCTCTCTCTCTCTCAAAGTCGATCATTATAAGTTAAATCATATAAGAATCATTAACTCATGATGATACTATAAGGAAAGATAGATCAAATACACCTTGGTAAGGATACAATTTGGCCGTACACGTGTCCAACCTCCAATTTACAAGTACTCAAGTAGACCTTTAAAATAAAAATGGTGTTGAAACTGAAGGTTGATTAATCATGAGTAAAAGAGGCTCGAAGATAGGGGACAAGGAATAAAACCCAAAATAAAAACTAAAAGCAAAAGAAAAGAAAAGATAGAGAGAGAGAGAGAGAGAGAGAGAATCATCTTTGGGTTGGTTATTTTAAATTGGTACGGTACACATTAGGTTCTAAAACCAGGTCCTAAGCACATGACCCTCCATTCTCAGACTCTCTGATTCCTTCTCTCAGAGCATCTCTCTCATTTTTAGCTTTTTTTAACCTTTGTTCTTTGCAAGAAGTTACCAATATTCCTCTGCTTTATCCTCTTGCTTTTCCTTTTCTTCTCTCTCTCTAAACCCTGCATGCTTTATTCCATTTGAACTCGCCCCTAAAAAGAGGATGATCCTCCCTCGATCCTTCTCGAGTTCACAAACAACATCCTTCTCTCTCTCTCTCTCTCTCTCCCCCCTTCGCCCACTTGAACTCAAACCTAAAGAAAGAAGCCAAACACCAACTTTTGCTCTTGTTTGTTCCCACATACTTCCTGTTTGTGCATGAACATTACTACAGTTTTTTGTTGAGCAGAACTCTTGCTGTTTTACGTAACGATCGTGAATGGCATCCCCTTTGGAACTAAGCCTGGACTTCAAGCCCCACAGCTACTCTATGCTTCTGAAGTCTTTTGGAGGCCAAAGTGAACAGACCCAGAAGCTCGAAGACTTCCTTTCTCGCCTCGAGGAAGAACGCCTCAAGATTGATGCTTTCAAGCGCGAGCTTCCCCTTTGCATGCAACTTCTTTCCAATGGTACCATATTTCAGCTTTCTTCCTCATGCATGTTGACAAGCTTAAAATAGCTTATTCAAGATCTTAAACAGGCCTTGATTAATGTTTTTGATGCTTAGATTTACCTATGGAATACTCATAGATCGATAGACCTTGAGATTCAAATATTATTTTATTAACTATTAATGTCTTAGGTTCCAACTTCCTTATTCTTTTATCTTTTTCATTTAAGAAGGGAGCTAGGGATATAGGTTTCTTTGTGTGTGAATTGAATTATTAAACTCATCTCTTTGAGTCAAAAGTAGCCCGTCATTCAACACATTTTGTAAAGAATTAAAGCATACGATATTTCTACCGCAAGATTGATAAGTACAGAAAAATTAAGAATAATAATAATTAGTATAAGAAGAACAGGAGAGAAAGAAAGAAGAAAAGAAAGTATAGCCTCGTAGTCCACCAAAGAAAAACTAAAACAAAAAAGGAATAACATCCAATTAATGGAACTTCGCTGATATTTTGTAAATTGGTTTGTATATGTTGTTTCTACATATGCCAATTTTTTACCAACTTTCTTCTCTTTTTGTTTTCAGCTCTGGAGGCTCATAGGCAGCAGCTACGGGCCTACAGATCAGCAAACCAAGGTCCAAGGCCGGTTCTCGAAGAATTCATACCCCTCAAACAATCAACATCTGAGAGCTCAGAGAAATCATCAAACAATTCTGACAAGGCAGACTGGATGACGTCCGCTCAGTTATGGAGCCAAGCAAGTGACGGAACCAAACCACAATCCACAATTGTATTCCAGAAAGAACCCGAGATCGGCTTAGATACTTGTCCAAAACTAGCTTTGGATAGCAAACAGAGAAATGGAGGTGCATTCCACCCTTTCTCCAAAGAAAGGAACTCGTTCCCGAGTCCAAATTTGAGGGCTCTTCCTGATTTAGCTCTTGCCTCTGCCGAGAGACAGTTGGAGGATAAAAAGTGTTTGGAGACTGAGAATGGGATTTCTTCTCCCAGAAGAGAGGATACCGCTAAGGGTGGCAGTGGTGGGGTCGGGGTTGAGCAAGCAAAACGACCTGGTAATTCTTCAGATGGGCAAACGACTGCAACAACGACAGCTCCTAACACAAATCAGACTCACAGGAAAGCAAGGAGGTGTTGGTCACCTGATTTACATAGGAGATTCGTGAATGCTCTTCAGATGCTTGGTGGTTCTCAAGGTAACGTGGTTCCTTTCCATATTCTAATAAATAAGATGCTATAATGATTTTTTAAAGATATTTTAAAGCATGAAAAATGAACAGTTTCAATTGACAAACACACTACGCGGTGAATAGATCGTGCTAAGGATCATACATCTAATTATGCTGTCATCATCATTCATCAGTATCTGCACCATTTTCATTATTTGTACGTATTTCTTTAGATTTTTTACTAATATTTTGGGTCATGGAAACAGTGGCAACTCCAAAACAGATCAGGGAGCTGATGAAGGTCGACGGTTTGACCAATGATGAAGTGAAAAGCCACCTGCAGGTATCTCTCTCTCTCTCTCTCAGAGATATGGAGGCAGTCATGAAAGAGCCTTTGTACTATCTTAACATGCCCTGACAACGTACCAGACTGCATAACATTCCATATTCCGTAGAAACGTTGTACAGAACTGAAATATATATTAACTTCTACCTTTATGTCTTTTTGTATGCAGAAATACAGGCTTCACACCAGACGACCCAGCCCAAACCCCCAAACAGCCGGAGCCCAAGCACCGCAGCTCGTAGTCCTAGGTGGCATATGGGTGCCACCGGAGTATGCCACGGCGGCAGCAGCAGCAGCAGCTCATACGGGAGCCTCAGCCCTATATGGTGCACATCCTGCCTCCCATGCACAACCACACTACTGTGGACCAGGAGTGCCACAAGAATTCTATGCTGCGCCACCCCCACCACCTCACGGCCACCAGTTACACCACCACAGTCTCCACCACCAAGTCCACGTGTACAATGCGACGTGCCAGACCCATAGCTCACCTCAATCCGATGCCAGAGGGACAAGAGATCTGTACCGGTCGGAGAGCATCGAGGATGGAAAGTCGGATAGTAGCAGCGGCTGGAAGGGTGAGAGTGGTGAGAATGGAGGGGAGAGAAAAGGGTTGGGTGCACTTAGAAGAGATCAAGATGGTGAGGAAAGTAATGGAAGTGGGATCACTCTCAAGTTCTGATGATCAGGTTTCAGTACTATGGTAGAAAGCTTTTAGAGTTTAGCTAGCTAGGGCTTTTAGGGTCTTCATATGTTTTCACCGATCCCATTAATTTGTTTATTCGTACGTTAAAAAACATATCTGGGAGGGAGGGTAAAAAGGGCATAATGGAAAAGTGCGTGTTTGTTTTTTTTCCATGTACTCTTTATGTCCTCCTAATTGTAAAAGATTAAAGATTGGTTATATGGGATTTGGCTTTTTCTGGTATTTCTGCCCTTTACCGTGTAATGACTGATTTGCCCTTAATATTTACATGGAGACGTGATTAGTTCATTAAAAAAAAAAAACAAAAAATCTTTATAAGACTTACAAGCTAATATTTTAAATCTACTCTATATAAATATGAATTTACAAGTTAATATATTACAGTAATTTACGTTAGTTTATAAATTTACATTTTAATAAAACTTTTTTATGAGATAATAATAGGTGGACAATTTGCTCGACATTAGCGGGCGAGCGGATGGATTTTAAGGTTATATAACCTATATATGAAGACAAAAACTCTAATCTACTCGATCTCTTCCCTTGTGACTTTCTTCTCCCAACTACTCGTCTCTCTTCTTCTTCTTCTTCTTGTCTCATTTTCACCTTCTTCTTGTCATTGGGGGAGAGACTTGCGGCCATAGTTGTGGGTTTCTCTGGTTGAGGTTGAGCCCTTTTGATGATTGAGCTTCTGATCTCTGGTTTTTAATGTTATTTATATTATATCTTATAGTAGTTATAGCTCCATTAATATCTATAAACTTTAACAAATCCGTTTATATAATTTCTTTTAATTCATATGAATATAATCAATATATATATCTATTTAATTAAGCATGTTATACATATCGTAGTAATACCATAATTTGATTTTAATTATCTTCTTCTATACATAAGATATTTAGATTGTGCAGTTATATTTTTTACTATAAAAATAAGAAATCTTATGCGAATTTATGAGTTTTTAAGAGTACTACTCAAATTGATCGAGTTTTATACAAACTAAATAATTTAATAATTATTTAAAATTTATATTCACGAACAACTAGTAATTCAATAAACGAACTGAACGGAATTAATTTGACTTTGATCGAGTTGATCTCTAAGATCATCCATACCCATTAATATAAATACATGGTCATAGCTAGGTTGCTATTCGATTTGGGTTGGCAGCCATTCAAGCTCATCATCTAGTTTCAGGTAATTCATATTTCATTTGGCCAAAAGTTGGCTTCGAGCTTGTTCTTTAAAGCAAAAAACTTTAACACAAGAATATATGATATCCATATTGGAGAACCCTTTTACACTTTTGTAAAGTAAATTATATTCTTCTAGCCAGTAAATTGTGGAGATTTTACCAAATCTGTTGATTTCTTCTCCATCTTTTTTCTTCTCTTTTCTTAAACCCTATACCCTAAAGTACTGCATGGGTTAATTATGGAGCATCTACATGACCAATGCTGGCACGTACGTCTTGGTGGAAAAGGAAACGTAACTGATTTAATTTCCCCATCAAACTCAAGACATCATGTAAACTGATGATACGAGCATGATCCTTAACAGGTACATGCTGTTTTCTCCAGTCGATTTAAATTAATATTTACAAAAACCATGCTATTACTTAAATGCAAAGGCTACATATATACTACTATTACTACCATGCATCTTCAAAGGAAAATACCGATTCTAGTCGCCGAAACGAAAGGTAATTCGCACTGAAGTACGTACGCACTAAAATCTCAACATGGAATAACGTACGTATTGCCTTTTGTTAGGACCCCATGATCCCGTAAGCCAGCATTATCACTAACATGATCAGTTCTAAATTAAGTGTTCTATCAACGAAAGCTTGCAAGCAATAGTTTGAGCGAGTTAACTATTGCGGCATCACCATTGCGGCATGATGTCATGACTTTACACATTGCCATACGTACGGCAGGACGCCAGGAACCCATCCGGCCTTATAGAACATCATCAGCAACATTGGTTTCTACCATGGCTGTTTCAACAAGAGCTTGCAATCAAAGTTCTAGTTAATACTATGTGCCACCATACATCCTCCATCCTGACTTCACGATCGATCTAAACGAAAGTGCTTTCCTTTTCCTATTATATATAAATAACAGCTAGGGGAGACTAAACTCACACCACCTTATACCATGTTAAAAAAAAAAAAAAAAAAAAGGCTAAACCTTTTAACTGATTATCACGGATTAGCATACCTTAAGCTGAGTTGTTAATTAGCATCATGTATGACCTCTTGATATGTTTCTATACCTGATAAAAATTGTTAATTAAACAGTACTATTTTCTCTGCCTATGCATATACAGATCATGTACAGTCAATTCTAATTTAAACTTCTAAAACATGTTTATATGCTAATATCATGCTAGTTACATGAGTAACTGCTCATTCAATACGTGTCATGCTGAAATGACATTAGCGTCGCAACAAATACAATTTGTATGCAGTGTGCTTAACAAGACTACAGCTGTCATGCAAACCCACAAACATTTTAGTCCTGATCATCATGTATTGTACTGAATGTGTAAAAATGAATGATCTTATTTGCAAGGCTCCATAAACATACAAGACAAACCTGGAGTTCTACTTCAGAACTTAAGTTGTTCAGAGTAAGCTTTCCCTTACAGCAAACATGATTTATACAGCTGCAGAATATAATTCACACAAGGCGACCATTGCCAAGCAATTACCTTGCATGGTCAACTGCATCTGATCGTATGATGTGTGTTTCCTTGAAGGCAATCAACGCATCCTACAATTTCTACATCTATTAATCAAATTTAGAGTGAGGACATGAAGGGGCATTAAAGGACTTGGAGTGGTGATAAGAGGAATAAGAAATGGAACAATACTGGGGGGCTCAAAAATAAGTGCTGTATTATTGAAACAAGTTACATTTGATTTTTTTTTTTCTGTAAATCCATACAAGTTTCTGCTTCTCTTCTACCCTCTTCTCCATCTGGGAAATCAAACAAAACAAAGAATCTTAGTTTCTTTTGCCAACAAAAATAGTGGTTTAAGATAATAAATAGAATGTTGCCAGACAAGCTTATGCATGCAAAGCCTCGGTTGGATGGTGATGGGCATGGCAAGTGTGTGTCCCAGTTCAAGCAGGCTTTTAGCCTTTTATTCACAAAAGTTTTGGTACACCTTACAAAAAATCGACAGCTTATTAGCATCAGGTAACCAATGGGATGCACAACTTGGGTAACATGATCAGTCAGTAAAAATATGGACGTGATTCTCGTATTTCAGATCATAAAGAGATAACATGATCATTCTCATCTTTCAGTTCATCAAGCCTATGAGTTGATCTCTCCAATTGTTCTTTTACCTGAAAATGGCAATGAGACTGGTGTAAGCTAAAAGTTTATTGACACATTATAAAACACCAACAAGAAAATCTAAAATTCTGTGCTTACATGGTTGTTGTAATCGATTGGGATGAAAGTCCATACCTGGCATTAACATCAAAACTAAATGGGAGAGTTGCGTTAGGGTTGTTTGTTTTCACAACTTACATCAACTCATCTCATCTAATCATTATAATTTTCTTAAATTTCTATATATAAAATAAAATAAACAATTCAATATTTTCAAATCCTAAACAAAAAATAATATTAAAAAAATATATTTTAATAATATTTTATTCAACTTTTTATTTTAATCTTAACTCATCTCATTTCATCTCATAATCTACGAAAACAAACGAAGCATCATTAAGCTATTGCTATGCACAAAAGTTCAGTGGACGTTCATCATGAATTTCATCCGAATAGACGTAGAATCTACTCAACAGGTGACACAATAAAATTAATGCCATGTACGATATTTAGTTTCCAAAAATATTAAAGGTTACCACCTAAGTATCAAGGTATGTTTAAGACATAAAAGTCAGGTACAGCCTATATTACCAATGTGTTCCTAGGATTATAATTAAAAGAATTAATCTTTGCATCAACCTACATACCACACACCATAATGTTTTTTTATTTATTTTTATTTGTTTCTCTTATTAAATGTGTATTATATGGATGATGAATAAAAAAATATAAATATTTCAAGAAGACTAAAATAAAAAAAAATTGAAAAAAAAAAAATAGTTTGGTGTGTGGTGTGTAGGATGATGCAAAGCAATGCTCTAATTAAAAATGGTGCACTCCTAGGATTATTTTTAAATATGGTTAACCAAGGTATAGTACTTTATCAGGAGCCATAGTACTACAAGGGAAGACACCTTTTTCGGCGATAAAATTCGCTGGTAAAAACATCAATTTCACCGCCTAACACATTTTCCAACGATTTATAAATCGTTGGAGGTTCGCCGGTATTAAACCTTCGCTTCTAATCTATTGCAACGGAAGACAAAAATTGTCGGGATAGGGACTCTTTTCCTGCGAATTATTTTTGCCGCAAATAACCCATATATTGCTGCATTTTTTGTCTACGATTCAGTTAGAAATCGTTGAGAAATATTAGTTCTGGCGATTTTAATGCGTCGCTAAAAGGGGCAAAATCGTCGAAAATCTGAATTCCCAGAGTTTACAAGACATCGCTGCAAATAAATAAATGGTTATTTAAAGGATGTTGTGGCGATTTTAATTCGCCGGTATTTATTAATTCCAGCAAATCATAAATCGCTAGAATTGAATTTAATTGGTCGATATCCAGATGCAGCGAGTTTATAATCGCCGCATTGAATCAATTACCAGCGATTTTATAATCGCCAGAATTGAGTTTTTGGTTTTAAATTGAGTTTTTGCTTTCTTAATTCAATTGCAGCGGATAGAAAATCGTTGGAATGGCAGAACTTACGGCGATTATAAAATCGCCGTAATTGAGTCTTCTGTTTTTAAAATGAAATAGCGGCAAAAAATAAACGTCGGGAAAAATGAATTTTAAACAGGCTAGTCTGATCTACTGGGCCTCGTTTTTTGTTCCTAAAAACAATGTTCAACTAACTCTTGCTTCATTCTTTCAAATTGAACATTGAAAACACATTTAGCAAATAAAATCCATCAACTCATCCAATACAAATAAAATCCATAAACTCATCCCACTTAAATATGTATTTATACACTGAGGTGGTGCATCATATTCTCATATCAAGTACAAACTGAGCGTTGCAATTAAATAATAGATAAACATCACTGTTATAACATTGTTTAACTCTACTATATATCCACCGCAAGAACCACTACATACCAAGTTCCACAATTCTATTTAAGTGGGACCGTTCATCGGCATTGGCACCCACAGTTCTACGTATTGTCTTTCATCAAGAAAGGTGGCAAACACCATCGATATATATCTCACGTTGCTGCCCCTACTCCTCATCTATGTATTTGACAATAAAAAGACTAATAAATTCAGTTATATGAAAAGAATAGGTATAATGAGCATGTTTAGAAGAAAAACCAATGAACCCCAAAAAATGAAAAAAAGAATCTGTTTAGCTTATAAAGATAAACGCAGAGTAAATGTCATTTAAAACCGTTGTACAAAGATGAAAGGGGATGTGAAATATATATTGTTGCATTTGGTCTCTAATGTGCTTTCAAAACCTAGCTACCATTAGATACGAGGTGTAGTCACATTTATTTTTGCACTTAGCGATCAATTCCTCTCCCTTTCTCTTTTTTTGTTTTTTGTTTTTATTCCTTTTTCTTCTTATTTGACCAATAGGAAATGAATTCAATGAAAATCTCAGTTTGGAGCTGACCTTAGCCCTTGTGGTTTGCTTTGTTAGTACCCAAGCTAACAATATAATTTTTTTGGACAAATGATCATAGAATATAATTTCTTAGCTAGACAATTTAATGATCCAAGAATATAATATTCTATGTGAAAACAGTCTATATATATAGAGAGAGATAGATAGAGTAGTCTTGTTCATATATATATAGTAGTCACGTTCTCTGAGAAAAGGCTTTATTACATGGATACTTAGAGAATAACCAATAAAGTTTCAAACATGCATGGAAAAGAAATGTAAGATTCGATGCTTCTGAATCCAATTATCGGCTAAAATGTCTAAATTCTAAGAGAATGATCATTTTTCACGAAAGTTACTCATAGTAATTGCCACATTATTTAGCATCCCAATTATTCGGATTTAGAAAGCTTACCAACCAGAGCACACTACTACAGTTTTCTATTTACAAAATCAACCATATCACTTACATAGTTACATGGCAAAATTTAAAAATTTCATGGCCAGAATTTTCTAAATTCAAATTAAATCATGCCTTTAAATGCACTAATTACCAAGTGTATTATTCACTGATTTATAAATAGATTTTTTCTAATTTATATAGATAGTAAATCCCAGATTGTGTTTAAATCTTTCTGGTTGAACTCATTGTCAATTGGCCTAAAAAGCTGATTGATTATCTTTTTATTTTACAGGCTTTGGATAATATATATAAAGTTGTAGGTCTAAGAGTAAATGCTACATTCCTGCTCTCTGGTGTTGTGACACGTGACTATTAAAGTTGTAACATTGAAGACTACATTTCTATCCAAGCCAACTTTATCCAAACAATGTTACAGTTATAACTAATAATAATTTTATTGAATTCTCTACATTCCTACCCAAGACAAATGCATCCAAACATCATAATGGGCATTTTTCCTAAGAAAGCAAGAGACTTTATTTACAAGTCTAAAAAGATAAGACACTTATCAGTGTCTTGTAGCATATACTCATGGACTCCAATTAATATGCACAGAAAACATAATTCATGCAAATCAGCTGTTACATAGTGAGACGTGCACAATAAAGATGTTGGGACCAATACAGGGGATGGGATATAAAATATAAGGAGATTGAGTTCATCAATTAATTCATGGAACTTTAGTGCCAATGTCTCAGACCACTACTTATCTTATAAACGAAACATAAGAAACAAGATTACCTTTTGATACTACAGCCTCATCTTCTTCTTCTCTTTGCCATTTTTCGTATGCATCGGCATCAGGACATGATACTTGGCGTTCTGTTGACTCAGTATCCCTTTATTAAGACATTCAAAGTATCTGCATTTATTATTAGAGACTATTAATCACTATGAACTTGGACATGACAAGCCTATTCAAACTTCTAGTTCAGACCAAGTAAACATTTATGCTTAATTTCGTGGCTGACCAAAATGTTATGAAAAGCATAACAGAAATTTAAGTTATCCTTTTTTTTTTTTTTTTTTTTTCTGATTTCAAAATTGGATTCATAACATCTCATGGGCTGAAGGGGGTGGTTCTCAGTTAACACTTAGCAAAAAGGAATAATGGAGGGCTCTAGAAGGTCCATGGTGGTGTACCTGTGATTAAGGCACTATGACGAGCCCCACATGATACAAATTTTGCATGCATATTTTCCAAGCATGGAGCATCTAGTGACCTTGGCAGAGTCTAGTTTGAAAACTCAAATAATATAGTTAATTGCATAAATTCTATTCATATTTGGGCCAGACTCCCTTTCTATAAGTGGATTTGACATGTCAAATATTGAATGGAAATGGAGACTCAAGAGTTAAGTGAATATTTGAATTCAGGACCAATGCTATGATATCATTTTAAATCATTGATTATTCTAAAAGATAAACTTGTTGTGAAGTGGTAAATTTAATTATTTAATTAATTTTCTAACGGTAACAAAGATAATATAAAAAACACAGCATTGTTTGATGAAGGTATTAGTAAGCCTATATATACATATATATATGTTCAATAGATAAAAGGTATGAGTATGAATCAGTACCACCTGGTTGGACCATTGGATAGATTACGATGGCTAGAATCTATGCCATCACAATACCAACATATCACATGGTATTGGTAGCTAAATTGTGTGATATGATGAGATTATCATTGTATTTCCATTCTAACAATGACCAAAGAATAGATACCAAAGAATGGATGTATATACCTCAGTTTGATCAAAACCCGTTCCCAACTGCCCAAACTGATTCCCACCAAATGAATACATATCACCATCGGCAGATATGTAGACAGTGTGCCACAATCCCATAGCCCAGACCCTCTATCCGGATACCAAGTAAGGAAGACACACAAGCTGGGCTTAACTCGTCATCTGTACCACCTTGACCACACTTTGACAAGAACAACATGACAAAGTAAACAACTTTACTCCTTTAACATTGTTAATAATAATAATAATAAAACATGCAGCAACAATGAGAGTTAAAAAGAAAAAAATATACATACAAGGAATATTGTAGATTATCCCTTTTTAAGTGAACCTCATCTTGAAAAAATATAGCGCTTCTTCTCCAAATTCCACTTTACCTACATGTTGATCCAGAGAAACATCCGAAAGTTGGGACTCTACTAGTTTCCAGGATAATTATGGGGATTACATGTTAAATATGCCAGCTGAAGTAGAAGAGCATATACTTAGGGTATTTGATTGCATGTTCAAATTGTAGTGCACCAACAACCCACATAAATACAATTCAGTCCATAATTCTCTATCTATTTGTCACATTTGAATCCTAACCTATTATTAATAATGCTTCAAGTATTCACAAGATCGCAAAATATAACATACAATAACAAAAGCATGTTACCTCTTACAAAATTTCATTCACAAACATATTTTCAACGAGCCCCACCAACTTGTGCTATCTCCAATAAAAACCTCTAAAAATCAGTTGGTTTGTTCTGGTTATACCCCATCTTCTTCGACTCCACCACCTTCTTCAGTGTCTCTTGACACCATTCCTCCATTGATTCTAAAGAATATATGCACAAACAAACACCATACCAAGTTAAAATCATATTTAGGCGTTCACCAAGGGGGAATAGGGTTTGATCCCATTTCTCCATAATTAGGAACATACTCATCATGTATGTTCAAGATGCATGGCCGAAGAAAAATTCAACAAGTATTTGTGCCGTTTGGGTGAGAAATTTATTTTTGAAATGATTTACTTACACTGATCATTTATTATCTCAAAAGCTTTTCAAAATGTACACACCCAAACTTGTGTACTCCCCGGTGTAGACATAGATCCCTTAATATATATATTTATATTGCCCAGTTTGTCATATTTACTAACAAAAAATCACCTAAAATATCCAAAACATATCACCCCCTTATGGGTGGGGGAATTGTTACACTGAGTCTATCGCTGTGACTCAGTGAATGATGGAAAACCTCTAAAGTAAGACTGAAGCAGGTTGTCAGTCTGTATCTGATGCTCCCTAAGATCTTGCATCTCTGTCCTCATTTCTTTTAGTTGACTCTTGTACTCTTCAGCATATTTCTTATGTTGTTCAGTATTTTTCTTGTGTTTTTCAATCTCATATAGGTACTGTTGCGTTTGAAGTTTGTCACGCTGTGTCGGGGATGACCATCACCCCGAGTCCTCGTGCATATCCAGGTCAATGGCCAAAGACCTCCTTGAAGACAGACGCTGCTGCCTCATCACTATGTTGCTCTGGTCCTAGGCCATCCAACCTACCCTGCATCTCCTTCTGCACATTGAGAAAACATCTATTATTAACAATCTATCAGCCAATACTATGTATGCATTTATCACTTTCCAAAATAAACAGAGCCTAGCTTCTATAAGTGTACTACTCACGTAGTTTTTTCTGTAGCATCTGTCACAAACTTATCCTTCTTCTTCGACTAGCTCGTCTCCTTGTAGAAGTCAACCAAATTTCCACTCTTAGTACGCTACATGTGTGAGCAATGAGTATAAGAATATATCTTCATATTAGAAAACTTTATTATGGTGGACAATAAAGCATTTTATGCCCAACAATAATGTGCATTTTCACAAGTTTATTGAAATGAAAAGAAATTATTCACGTAGAGATACCTTTTGCTCAAGTAATCGGACAAATGATCTACGTCTTGATGAGTGATTAATTGCCTGCTTCTTTCAGTTCTCCCGATTTTGAGCTGAAATTTTCTGGCATATGCATCAAGAATGTTAGATTTGATAAACAAACGGATTTGGTACAACAATATCTAGACATCTCACCTAGGTAGATATATGGTTTAATGTGAGAAAGAGCATATGTACCTTAAAGACATCGCTGCCCCACCTTTCTCACAACTTTACCCATACAATGGGATCCACCAAGCTAGCCCCATTAGCCAAAGCTTCTTCGTGGCTTCTATATGATTGATAAATCATGTGCAAGTCATGATGGAAGGCATTGAAGCGCTTACGTATAGCCTTTGTTGCCGTCAATTGGTGGTTTTCGCGGTCCCAGCCTAACACAAAGTCACTCTACAATTACGCGCCATCCCGTTATTTGGGTGACGATTATTAGACATAAACCACTTTCAAACATTACTGACTAAAACTAACCAATGACTTACTCAAACACGGTCGATGAGCTCCTTTTTCATGGCTTGTGTGACATCCGACTAACGCTTGTAACTTATGTCGCAGTATTGTTTAACAATCCATGATACTCGTGTTGTGAACATGGAGGCATTTTCACAACATGGGGTAGTCTGGCCATCATTTATCTTCAACTGCACTTTCCCGTTCTTCCTTAGCTTCTCAAAGAAAATGCATTTAGCGGGCTCAAGAGTTCGTTTCCTAGTTTCTTGAGTTGCTACTGCCTTATTGGGGGCGTCCACACCTGTATTTCAAGGTTTGCTAGATTAGTGTTCGTAAGTGTAAGCTGAGGAATATTCACACTTAATAACACATATAAATAGGCAATGCTCTTAAACTTTGTATTGGAGAAAAGAGCACTAGTTCCTTCTTTAGTAGGTGAAGCTCCCTGTGCTGGTGAAGGTTCTCGAATAGGTTCTGCGGGGGGAATTGGGTTGGCGCATGGCGGTGGACTTGGGGGCTGTGTGGAGTCATCAGAGGAGGATTGATTACACCCATTCGAGCTATGATATGAAACGATTTTCGCTTTACGTGGTCCCTTGTGGCAAGCTGAGTACGGTACATATTGCCTTACACGATTGCCCCGAAGCCTTCCTCCCCTTTTAGAACTAGGTCCCAATCGGTCACCTGCACGAGTACGAGTTAATAACATTGTGATAATGGAAGAGTCCATTTCACATAATATTCTCAATGTCATAGCCAGGTTCGTAAAAAATATCATTTATCAACCGTTTTCAAATACTTGTGGGTAGACTAACCCTTATATTATGAGCATAACATAGACAAATGAATAATTGAATTGTCAAATTATATATCTTGATGATTGATTGAACTCCTCATGCCTCCAAACTGAAGATGGGAATGAGTTGACATACCCACAAAATCATCCGCCTATGAGAATGTTATGGCCTGGTTTGAACATGACATGAAGCAAATAAGTATCACATCTTAGACTTCGAGTATAGTAAAGCATGTATTAATGTTGTAAAGCCGAATACAACTTTTGTACTTGTTTGTTATTTGCATAATAAATAGTTTGAGGTAGGAGAAAGCAAATCCTTCATGAGTTGAATAAATAAATCAAAACATGATAATAATCAAACAATAACTCATATTTAACTTCTATCATGATACATAACAATTTCAAACAAGAAATCTATTATGTTAATCTTAAATCAACAACAACATATGGGTTGTAATTATCAATTTGACACAGACTCAACCTCTATTGATATGTCATCCTCATATGAAGATTCCTCATCATCTATTGATAGGTCCTCCTCATATCAATATTCTCCCTCATCATATGCATCTTCAGAAGTAGAAGTCATCATGTCATCATTAATAAAACCTGCTAGATCTATGCATTGACCATCTGGATCCATGACTTCTCGTGCATCAATATGGCTAGGTAGTATATCAGGCCTATTCAATGGAGCTAACACTAGATCTGTATCATCACACTGCACTGATTCATAATAATATGATGACTTATATTCTTGATCGGCACCCTTCGTATCTAAATCGCTATTAATATCTTCTAGAACCCTCGACATTGGCGGAATGCTGTATACATTCCTATTTGTATAGTTCTGAACAACACCCCAGCTCCTTTTCACCCTTAAATCTCTTATGTAGAAACATTGATCAGCCTGACTCGCCAACACAAATGATTCATCCTTATACCAAGTCTTGTTCATTTTGACACTAATCATATGGTCATCCACCCGCACTCCTCATTTTCGATCACCAACGTCAAATCAATCACATTGAAATAAGTACACCCAACACCACTCGATGTAGCGTAACTCTAGGATACAATTAATAACACTATAGAAGTCCATGTTATTTATGGCCTCGTCCCCAGTTACCAACACTCCAGAATTTTGTGTACGCCATCGAAATTCATGCTGCTTTGTATGAAACCTCTTTCCATTTATTATGCAAGCAGCATATGATGCAACCCAATGGTCAGGCCCGCAAGCTAACGCATACAGATCAGCAGACACATCAAGTGAATGCGAGGTACAATCTTCCTGAATCTATAACAAAAATTCAACAAATTCCTCAACGTTTATTTACGCCATTCCAAAGCAAATCAAGAAAACCTATAACATTTCAACGTATAAAGGGATGGAGAAGAACTTACACATTGCTTGAACTAAGTTGAAAACTCAGTTTGATGCATGCGATTGATGCAATTTGGTTGTTGTACCTTACATTTCTCATAGTGTTCCCTACATTTGGAGCACAAATTACCAAGCAAACGGCTGCAAGTTAGCTTGTATTGGGTTGATAACAATTTGTTAAGTTCGAATAAAAGTAGATTTGTAAGTAACGTGTAAGATGCTTACTCTATATATGGTCCAATCTCCGCACAACTGTAGAGCACGTACCAGATGGCTGTAGTGAACCCATCTGAAAATTTGATATCAGACAGTCACTTACAAAATTTATTTTTTTCATCTCTGTGTAATGTGTATAATGCATGTGGCATTGTTAGACGATCACCTTCGTGCCTCAAATGTAATTCTTTCCTATGGCCCAAAATCTCCAGGTCACACCTTAAATTGATATTATTCTTAGTTTTTGCTGGAGTGTTCATTAAAGTGAATAAGATGTTATCGACAATATTCTTTTCAATATGCATTACATCTAAATTATGTCGAAGTCGAAGTGTTGACCAATAAGGTAACGTGAAGAATATGCTACACTTTCAGCTCTTCAGGAGTGTGTTTTTTCTTCCTACGGGATTTGCCAAAATGAACATCCCAAGTACCTGCAATTGAGTTTGAATATCGTCTCCTCCTATATCCCTTGGCTGCATGCGATGATCTTCTCTACCATTGAACAACCCTTTCCTCCTTATCCATATGTGATCTGGCGATAAGAAACGCCGATGTTTTATATAACAATATTTTCGGTCATATTTCAACTAATTGGAGTCTGTCTAGGCATTGCAAGACGGACAAGCCAATTATCCCTTTGTTGACCAGCCATAGAGATTCCTATAGGTAGGAAAGTCATTGATTGTCCACAGTAAGGCAGGATGCAACATAAAAGCCTCTTTAGTTGAAGCACATATGTAGGTACCCCATGTTCCCAAAATTCAAGCAATTCATCGAGCAATGACTGCAAGTAAACATCAATCTCATTCCATGGTGGCTTTGGGCCAGGAATAATCAGAGATATTATGAATAATTGGTCTTTCATGCATGACCAAGGCGGCAATTTATACGGGACAAGGATCACTGGCTAAATGCTATGAGATTTAGCTAGGTTGTTCAAGGGAGTGAAGCCGTCACTTGCCAGACCAAGCCTAATATTGCGAGGATCCGCAGCGAACCAATTATGATGTTCATCGAATTTATTCCAGCACTCAGAGTCGGTCGGATGTCTCATATTGGTATCTTCTATCGCCCGTTGCTCTTTGTGCCATCTCATATCATCTATTTTCTTTGTAGATATAAAAAGACGCTGTTGTATCGGTTTCAACAAAAAATGGTGCAACACTTTTTGATGTATCTTGCGTGACCCGTGTATATTTTGCATCCACCTCGAAGCCTTACATACATGGCATTCATTAAGAGCGGCATTTTCCTTCCAAAAGAGGATGCAGTTGTTGGGGCATGCATGAATTTTGTAGTATTTGAAACCCAAACCGCACTCTAAAGACCTTGATTCCTCATATGATTGTGGCAAGAGTGCATCAGGAAAGGCAGACCGCAACAGATCAAGGAGCATGTCAAATGACTTAATTGACCATCCATCAATTGACTTTATGTGTAACAACTTGACAACGAATGATAGCTTAAAAAATTTTGTACACCTGTTGAAAAGAGGATGTTGGGCATCCTTCGGTAGCTGGTCAAAAGATGATACTGGTGATTCTTCAAGTATTGGTGGCCTATTTGGCGTAGGGGTGCTGTTTCGGGGCATATTAACAAAGGCGCCTGCCCGGATGTCATCCAATATATGCTGCATGTCATCGATGTAATCGTCTTCTTGGATGATATTATCATCATTATCTTCATCACTCCCATACAATGTTGTCTCCTCCTTCCCATGAAATATCCACTGGGTGTAATTTGGATTGATCCCTTTCATAATTAGATGGGTTTTCACCTCAAGTATAGGCAGCCACAGATTGTTAAGGCATGTTCGACATGGACACCGAATGCGATCCCTTCCACTTGCATGGTTTTGTGCTTGTGTGAGAAAATTCTTAACCCCTTCGGCGTATGCAGGTGATACAAGTCTATCGGGTTCGTTCATCCAACTTTTGTCTATAAAAAAAAAAAAGATATGGTGGGAAAGGAAGTTAGAGTTTGGACAGAGACCGTATATATATATATATATAATCGGGTTCGATGAAGGCACATTTAAAACTAACACGAGTGAAATGTGGAATAATAATACACGGTCGAAGGAATTGAATGGTGGAGCAAAATGTGAGCAACGGATATATATTGTTTCATGTGATTGAATGAATAGTATGAACTTTATATTTGTTGATATAAAGTGTATAGTTCATCCTTTCTAGGACTAGCAAGCGAATTGATTTGAGTTCAGGTCATACGAGAAAAGTGGGTATGTTATAAGTAGTTGACACATTCCACTATAAGTTAGTGGAATGACTGATGTTACACGGTTGTAAGTTAGACATCGAGTATAGTAAAGCCCTCAAACCTGATTGTACTCGAATCTTGATTGAGTGATTAAAAGAATCATTACCAGTTGGACACGTAGACTCACCATACGCTGTTGGTTGGGATAGGAAAACTAATATTTAACTTGTAGAGCATTCATGTATGGCTAACTAACTATCTCAGAAGGTTCTAGTCATGTATGGTTTAAGGAGAATTGGCTGACTAAACATAAATGTACCAGATGATCATCGGGCAATTGAAAAGTTAAAAATCTAAATAGCCTTTTGTTTATGACATTATGTGAATATATATGGTTAAAAATTGGTATCGGATAAGTTGTCATCTGCATTAAGGTGATCAAAATTCGATGATGACACTAGCTACGTATGCTCTAGTTCTCCATATAGTTATTTATCAAAAATTAATAACAACCCCTATATAGGATATTGTTGCTGGTCTATACTAAGCAATGGCTCTGTCCTCATGTCTACATGTTGTAATTAGTAATGCATAATTAAGCACTATCCAAATATTGATGTGTATTTATATTGATATATATATATATCAATACTGGGAAAATAATGTTGGATTGTGATAGTATTAATCGTTGATGGCCAACCACATGTCCACCACCTTCACCCTCATATATATATATATGTATATGAATTGATATGTGTATATATATATTTGTATATAAATATATATACATATATTTAGACATATAAACAAACAGCATCACTCAAAACACTAAACCAACTCCAAGACAATATGGTAGGTAAAATTTGCATGATTATGTGTGATTATCTAATAATGATCCATATTTCTTTCCATCTAAGCTTTAATACTTTTGTAAGACTCATTCATGCCCATCAAGAACTTCATTACTCAATCATGTTGCTAATTTTGAGCTATTGATTTCAAGCCTCCACATGAAAAGTTAGGAATGGACTCCTCATTCAATAGTTCATCCAATAGAGTTCTGAGTTTTGAAAAATAAGCACTTACAACATCTTGGTTTTGTACTAATGCCATTATACCTTACTTGATTTCATAGATTCGGGATGCGTTTTGTTGAGCAAACCTCTACTTAAGTTCCAGCCATGGCTGATGAGCAGTCTCTGCATACACTGTGCTACATTTGATGTCGACATCCATGATGTTTTGCGTCCAAGTGATTACTATGTTGTTGCATCTCAGCCAGTGTTCCATCAAGGAATCATTTGGGACTACAGTTTCACAAAGAGTGCCATCTATGAACCCTAATTTGTTCTTGATTCTAAGAGCCCTTCTCATTGATCTAGCCCACGAATAGTAATTATTGGCATCCAAGCTATGAGTGACCAACATGGCTCTTGTTCCATCATTTGTTCCAAAGTAGAATGGTCTAGTTGGCTGAGTAGGATCATGAGGAGAGTTTAGAGGTGGAGTTGGATTTGGGTTTGTGTTTTGATCATCTACCATAGTAACCTTGCTTCGATACCATGTAAGAAAAGGCGAAGAAGAAAAAGGACGAACATATAGTGTGCAGAACTTTTGGAGAGAAATTTCTTATTATATTGATTCTTATATCTCATCTTCTATACAAAAGGAAACAACGTATATATAATACAAGACCAGCAGGCTAACAAAATTTTTGCAACTGACATCAAAGAATAAAAAAAATATTTTGTACAATCTATACAATAACAAAATGTCCTCATCCCATGCCAGCAGGATATTCTCGTTCTAGAACTTCCACCTATCCTCTTTCTGGAACATTCTTCAATTTTGTATCTTTATTCTGTTGGTAGATGTGCTGATCTTCCAGTTGTGCTGCACCTTTCTTTAATTGAGTCAACAATTCTTCATTCCTCAATAGATACTGGTTCCTGTCATGATCATAATCCCTTTCTCAATTTTTAATTCTATCCCAGTTAATGCCTCTCTCAACTTTACGTTGAAAGATTTCTATTAAAATTCGATCTTCCACCCAGTGTCCTCATTCGATTTACATTAACAACACGCCCATCAATTGTCTAAAGTTTCATAATGTTAAAGGTTTAAAAATCTCAAGTCAATGATAGGAAGAAGAAATAGATCTTTTTGTTGATGGAAAATAATTCAGTTAAAGCAAATAACTAAGAACATTACATTGCCCTGCCATTCATGAAATTGATGGCATCGATTGCTGATCAAGAATTTTCAAAAGTAACAAAGCCAAATCATTTTCCTTGAGTACTATAGTCATTAATAATCAATAGGGAAAATGAGTTAACAAAGTTGACAATATCAATCCTTTGCATAAATTAATGTGCTTAAGCATAGTGCAAACAAGGCAATGTGCAAACAATTATTTTTTCTTCCTATCAACAAGAATAAAAACAATGGCATGCATGGACAGACAAGAGTTGCAATAATTAGAAGAAAATCCATTCTTCATCCCCACATACCTACCATTAAGTTAACTTTTTTTATTTTATATTTTTTTGTTCTTGAAGCAATTAGTTGCTCACATAGCTGTGGCTATGTGTCTAACCCCATCGCAAAATAACCTTGTGTTTAAATTTAACCAAGTTAATTTAGATTTTTTCATTCAAGGATGCAAACATATTTTCCAACTAGTTGCACAATTCAAACAATAGAATCAAAATATGAGCCCTAAAGAGTTCTCATCATTTTGGCTCACATGTCTCAGTGCAAATTAGGTAGTAATAGAGATATTTTGAAAGCTTCCCAAGCCACAAAGAATTTGTCATTTCTATTTACTTGGTCTCTATACATAAGGGTTTACTAAGGAAATCTTGTTTTCAAGTAAAATCTTTCTCATGAAATTATCAATGCTATAATACCTCCAAAACAAGGAAGAAAAACAAAGTTAGATTTGCAAACACAACACATCCCTATTTGGGGAGGAAGTAAAATTCCCTGTCGGGCTAGGCTCGATCTTATTTCCCTACTAAGGGCTCTCCACACATCTACCCCCTTACGCTTAACTCACAAGCTGCATGAAGGGTAAAGGGCTTTAGGGCCTAGGTGAGAAGAAGCCCAAAGCCCAGGTGGTAGAGAGACAAATATAGGGTGACGGGTTTTCGACATTCCTGACACTGCCTTGTACACGTTCGTAATGATAGGGCCACGCTGTCGAAAGACGGATGCACACATAGACAGGGGCCACGATAGGGCAACCTATCCCTGATAGTGTGCGCGGCACGACCACAAAGTGCCCGCGCCTTTCAACCTAGAGCAAAGATGTGAACTGAGAAGGCAATGCCCCTTCAAAGGCGACAACTTAACATCCTGTATGAAAGACAGGTACAAAGGCTGCCAGGTCAGAATAACCCTCATGCTCTTCTGTTTACTAAAATTCTCTCTAAGAAAGAAGAATACTGACTTAGGCATCATAGGTTACCCATAACCCCGAGCCACCACCTTCTCTGTGTTGCTTGTAGTTGAGCTTGGTAAATGGTGTGCGAAACACGTCATTAATAGTGGCACCATCTGTGGAAGCTTCATATGCCAACTACAATGTGCTTTCAGACGACCCACAGACAGGAAGCTTTGTTGACGAATATGGAAGGATGATTTTCAAAAATGGAAGAATGCATGAGGAAGATGGCGGAAGAGGTGGAGAACCTTCAATGAGAGAATGAAACCTTAAGGAGGAAGAATAGTGAACCATAAAAGGACCCAAGACCGAGTTAAAACGAACACGGAGAATCCTGGAGTGTTGGCATGGTAGACGCAGGTGAGGAAAAAAGAAAGAAGATAAATCATGAGTTGCATAGCTTCATAGATAAGTATGAGGAGATGGAAAAGAGGATGAGAGCTTTGTCGTTAGTTGACCAGCTACTCACTAGCACTGACTTGCCTTACAGTGTGGAGGCAATGGCCACACCGTTGCCTCCAAAATTCCGAGTTCCTTAGATGAAGATGCATCAAGGGTCCAAGGACCCCCTCAAGCACTTGGAGACCTTCAAGGTCCACATGGCCTTGCAAGGGTTCTTGGAGAGATAGCATGCAGAGCTTTCCTCCTGACTTTGAAGGAAGCCGCGAGAGGTTGGTTTGGGGCATTGTAGCCCAGCTCGATTGATAGGTTTGGCAAATTAGCTCGACTGTTCTGACACAGTTTATGGCGAGCAGAAGAAGGAGACATTCAGAAACCTATCTCTTGACTGTCAAGCAGTGGGAGGGCGAGAGCCTAAAAGTCTACTTGGCTAGGTTTAACAAAGAGCACATGATGATGACCAGGATGAGAAGATAACCCAATCTAGCTATTGTGCTCCACCACATGCTACCATTTCTTTTCCAAGGGAGACTACCATTCGGAGTTATTTCTCTAATGCAGACCATAATCGGGTGCTCCAAAGAAGAAGACCTTCCGCCGCTCTCAGATGTCTGGTGCTAGCTCTCCGATGCAAACCAACTCCAAGCTTTGTCATTTTGAATAAAATAGGCAGGCTAAAACATCCATTTTGCTCCAAAACAGTTGTCCCATTACATCCGCCGCCACCCTTCAATGCTCATTGGTGACATTTCGTAGTTACTAATGTCGAGTTACACTAGTTGGTGCTATTTATTCCCACTTTTTTTGGTTAATCACATGTATGGTTTACACTCTATTTTTGTTCATGCCCAAGACATTAATTAGTTTGGGTGGCCAAGATAATGAGTGGTTAATTTGTTCATAGTATTTATGGATTGGTCTATATTTGTTTATGTTCATGCATTGTAAGATCATTTAAGTTAGCTGGTTGAAATACTACCCAGTTTAGTAACACTTTTTTTTTTCCTATGCGGCCAAAATGCTCCCAAGTTCTATAGTACTTGTTTTTTCATATATGGCCAAAATAATCCCAATTTGTGGTTATTGTTTGGATTGTGGATGCATCAACATTTGAGCATGAATGAGGGAATAGTTTTCAACTTTACACAAATAACCTCTGACAACTCTCTAGCCTTCCAACTTGACCCAATGGGTATGTTATTAAGCTTGTTCAGTCTTCTTTTGGAAATTTTTGGAATCTATAGTCTTTTAGTAATTTTTCTGTTTGACTGATGTACATGAGATTTAAATTGTATATGATTTGAAGCTTCATGATAAAATGGAAGAGGCGCGTGTCAAGTACAAAATTTTAGAAGACAAAAATGCTAAGGAACCAAAGACAAGCATGATCTTTGGGGTCTAGTGATGACCTATTTTTATACTATAAATAGTATTCCAAGTAAATGGGATTTGGTGTTGTTCAGACACGTTGTAAGAAAAAAGCAGACAAGACTATCAGTTATGTTACATTTGCTTGCGTTTATCAAGGCCTAAAATGAACCATTTCATGTAACATTATCAAGCCAAAGCCAAGAACAAAAACAAGTTTTAAGGCAAAGATCAATGCCCAGTTAACCATTGATGGGCATTGGTTTTTTACTACTATCGTGCCTCAGGAAAATCATGATTTGAGCTCGAGGAGAGAATCTTTTTTAAATGCAACAAGTAGTGGATCTGATAATAAAAAAAAGCTTGAGTGAAATGATAGAGCTAGAATTCCAATGAGTAAGAAATTAAAGTCATTGGTTGTTTAGGCTAAAGGGTTTGAGAACTTATCCTTTGTCAAGAAGGATTGTAGAAATTTCATTAAATGGGAAGACATCTTAGTGTTAAGGTGACAGATAAGTGCTTTCTGAGTATTTTAGTAGGATGCAAAAAGTTAACAACAGATGCCATGGTTGAAGTGCATGAAGAACCGTGCACCCAATGCAATAATAACCGATCAAAAAAGGGCTATGAAATCAGACATAACAAATGTGTTCCTAAGTGCACAACATAGATTTTGCTTTTGGCACATAACGAGAAAATTCCTGAGAAGCTTTGGTCACAAGGTTAATACCATGCTATCAAGAGTGCCATTCAGACTTCGTGTATGAGTCTCAAAGTTGTATAGAGTTCAAACAAAATTGGCAAAATCTAGCTGACACTTACCATCTTCAGGAGAATGCATGGTTGAGTATATAATGAGCGGATGCATTGGGTTCCTGAATTTGTCAAAAGAGAGGTAGTGGCACCATGGATGTAACTTAAGTTGATGTTGTTTCAGTCAAGTAGCTTGAATTTATGTATTGAAACTTCTCGAGATGTAACTTGAGTTAAAACTTGTGGATGCATTATAGACAGGTGCAGGTGCGTTGATGTTGTATTCTTGCGAACAATGTGAAACTAACTATTGTGATGGAACTTTTGTTATATGAAGTGGATGTAACTTTTTAAAAGAAACTTTTGATTGAAGATGTTAACTTAACTATTGTAAAGAAACTATTGTTCAAAAAGTTATTTGAACAACTCTTGTCTTGTCATTTTAGAAACTAAAAATGAATTTGATCATTTTGTCTAGATGATGTTTGCTAAAAATATGTTACATTAACAATGGCAAAAACCAATGGCACCATTTGGCAATCTTTGTACTTGAATGTTGGTTCAATTCTCATTAGAGACATGTCTATCCCACTCACAATTGATCCAGTGAAAGCCAACCATCATTACATCCAATAGAAATTATACCAAATTTAAGCACATCAAAGAAAGGTGCATGGATCCATTGTGTTAACATATAACTCCATATAACATAAAACATTATCTTCAAAATTACAACACAAACTCTGGCAATATCATTTGGTATCGTGGTCCAACACTTATAATTAACATAACTAAAAGATCAACCATAAATAAAACATCAAACATTTCACATTATCTTTTAACTTTTTGTTATTATAATTCCATTATAATAGCAAATATTAGGATAAATATAACTCATAATGATATTTTCACAATAGTGCTACCACAACAATGGGCCATAAGCAAATTAATATCTCTTTAATGATTTCATCACTCTTCTATTTGTTAGACCAAGTATTCCTAGACATTCCAAAATTACATCTGCAACCCAATCTCCTTTAGAACCAGCATGATCAATTTTCCTTGATTTCATCTTTCACTTGTATCATGCTAAATAGTCATACTTTCCATTTTGTAGATTACCATATTTACTTTCCATTTTGTACATTACCATATTTACTCTTGTAAAGCTGTATTGTAATATTTAAATGAAATATAGCAGAAGGAGAAGGCGAGTTGGTCTCTCGATTCTTATCATTTTTCCATTTAGTTTGTGGTTTCTTACATGGTATTAGAGCCAAGTTTCTGGTTTCTTAGACAAAATCTCATCACTTGGATAGAAAAGAAACAACCAATTGTATCCAAGAGTAGTACAGAAGCTGAATATCGCAGTTTGGCCGTTGCTACTGCTGAATTATATTGGATATGGATGCTCATGAAGGAGCTTGGTCTTCTCCCACCTTCCACTCCAACCATTTGGTATGACAATATTAGAGCCATTGCCTTGGCATCTAATCCTGTGTTTCATGCTCGGACCAAACATATTGATCAGGTAGACTACCATTTCATCCGTGAGAAAATTCTCAACAACGATATTCATGTGAAACATATTTCTCCAGAAGATCAGATTGCTTCACCAAGGGCCAAATTGATTCGAGATTCACTTTCCTATGGTCCAAACTAATGGTGATTTTGATCCCCATCACTTTGAGAGGGGGGGTGTTAGACCAAGCATTCCTAGACATTCGAAAATTACATCTGCAACCCAATCTCCTCCAGAACCAACTTGATCAATTTTCCTTGATTTCCTCTTTCACTTGTATCATGCTAAATAGTCATACTTTCCATTTTGTACATTACCATATTTACTCTTGTAAAATTGTACTGTATTATTTAAATGAAATATAGCAGAAGGAGAAGGCAAGTTGGTCCCTCTATTCTTACCATTTTTCCATTCAGTTTATGGTTCCTTACACTATTAGCTTGCATTAAAATTGGTCTTGGTGTGATTTCTTCAGCACCAATCTCCTCAGTCCACATAAAACTTCTTGGATGGTCCTCTAAAATTTTTAGAAGCAAATTAAAGTACATCTTATTAGAAGCATTGAATTGAGAAATTGGTGTTCTAAAGCTATTCAAGAGAACGCATATAGAACAAGCAAAGAAAAGAACTAGGTAAGATATAGTTGTAGAGATCAAACTAACTGAATATATTAAGCACACAAACATAGAGATCATAATCATATTTATTTGGTTTGTTATGTATTTTTATCGTATGACAAACAATTTGCAAAGAGTACTATAAATAGCAAATAAATTATGAGTTTAGACTCTATTAATTGATAGGCAAACAACATATTGGATCTATTATTAAAGTGCCGAACTATTGTGTCAATAAAGGAGTCTAATTCTTGGGCAATGTTGCAAATTAGGAGAACCAAAACTTAATTTTTTAAAGTATTATGTCAATAAAGGTCTGATGCTTAATCTAATGATTGGAGTCATGCTCCTGATCAGAAAAATAAGTATTATGTGGGTGTTTTGATCTTCTTGTAATAGATTTTCTTCACTAAACTTGAGAAAAATAAAAGGACTTTGAACTTGAAAAAGGGAGAGGGGGGTGGGGGAAGGAAAAAAAAAGCTTCAAAAGCAACATTATTAATCCCTCCTCTCCATGGATATGCTGAATGAATACACCATATTTATTTATTTTCCAGTCTAGATGAAGGTCGAATGTTAGCGATAGCAGCAAAATGACAAATGAGTAGTGAGGTTTTGAGCCTTGTTTGTGTAACAAGGTATTCTCAAATAATCTTAGATATTTTTTTCTCAAATATCACTTAAACACAAAAGATTTTTCAATTCCAAATCTTCAACTTTTATATAGAATCATTATCGAGACACAAATAATATAACATTTTTAACAAAAAATAATATACTAAAAAGTTTTATTCAAACAATTTTTTAATTTTATAATATTTTTATTCAACTTTTTCTCTATCTTTTTTCTAAAACCTAATAAAATATCTTAAATCAAACTATTTCACTACTATTCACGTATATTCTAAGATATTCTTAATTGTCCAAACGAGACTTAAATATATGCTCTAGGCATGCGTCCAGGTTGTAGTAAGCCAATGAAGAAGAGTCTCAATGCTTAATTGGATCTATGACAATGGCGCACGTCATGAAGGATCACTTGGATGTCGAAGACAACAATGGAGAGTGGGTGTCGTCCCTTGGCTTCAGTATCTCTATTGTCGTCGATGAATAGGATGACTTAGATGGAGCAGAGCTTCAATGGGATGAAGGCATGGGTTAGAGGCGTTTGGATGAGAAAAAAGTTGGGTTGCTACTTGCCTTATACAGGCGGGTAGCTGATCCTCCTAGCCTTAGCACCTGCCTGGTTGGAGACCAAGTTTTCAGTCCTGCCACTTGGTCTCTCCCTTCCACACGGGTAGGCAAATTGGCCGACCAAGAGATTGGCAACGGTGACATGCAGAGAGAGAGAGAGAGAGAATGTTTTACCTTAAACAAGACGACATCATTTCATGCCAATGGGATGTCATTTATGCCAATAAAGGGTGTCATAATGTAGATGATTTGATTTTGCAGTTCAAGAAACAACCTGTTAAAAAGTTTCACAATTTTATCAAATGCAATTTAGTACACTTGAAGAAACTGTAATTAAATCAGAAATGTAATTGTTCGAAGATAAATATACAAGTCGTCTAATGCTACCTAAATTATAAAGGTTTGACCGTACATTTATGGTGAAACCTAACCAAAAGAGAAAAAAATGTTAAAAAAAAAACTAAATTTTATGGAACTAAAAAAAAAAAAAAAAACTGGGGGAGTTGGTATTGAAAAAGAAATATATGCTTGGATATGGTAGAATATTGGTCAAAGATGACATTCTCTAGCCACTCTCTCCTCCAAGTGGTTTAGATTAGAGCTTGTTTATTTTACGCCACGAATGTCCTTATGGTACATGGGTTTTCTCCTTTTCTTTTCTGTATTTTTCATTTTCGTTTATAATTTTCTGTTGAAAGGAAGATAATAAACCATTCATTTAAATACGACTTTTCAGTCTAATTTATTTTCACAACCCTTCTTAATAAATTTTATATCATATCATCTAATCATTATAATTTTATAAAATTCTTATTTAAAAATAAATAAATAATTTCATGTTTTTAAATTTTAAAATAAAAATAATATTAATCTTAATAATATTTAATTTAATTTTAAATTTTAATTTCATTTCATCTTATTTCATCTATAAAATCAAGAAAAATGCTTTGGGATCCGAATTTGGGTCCCGAAGATGTGTCCTGAATGAGATTTTTTTTTTTACTTAGTGATTAAGAAAGTGTTTTTTAATGATATTATGAATTTCTTATTTTTTTTAAAAATATTTATGATGATTAAAAAAATACATTAAAAAATATGAAATGAAAAAAAAAAAAAAAAACTTTTAACCTATTCGGTGGGTTCTCAAACTATTTTTCTCGAGAGATGTAGCAGTCCTCTAAAATCTAAAATCAAAGGAGAAATTAATCTTGTCAATGATGGTGGGCCACGGGTACACACATTATTCTTCCATTGCATGTGGCGATGGCGTCGTCATCCCAGTACGGTTCGGTTCGTAAGTTGACGTGAGAGCATAAAATAATTTCAATGCATATCCTCCGAGTGGTCTAGATTAGAGCTTGCTTATTTTACGCCACGAATGCTCTTAGTAGGTGTACTTCTACAGAGGGTCAAATTAAGCTAAAAAAACATGGGCTTTCTCCTTTTCATTTCTGTATTTTTCATTTTCGTTTTTAATTTTCTGTTGGAAGGAAGATAATAAACCATTCATTTAAATACCATTTTATGAGAAATCCCATTTGAATGCTGCATCTTCCAAAATACCTCATCCTCTTGGTTTCCAAGCGTTGACCATGTTTTAAGAATTTGACAACTGGTGGGAGCTCACTACACCGTCCAAAAAGAAATATTTCTTGTTAGGTTATGTTTAGAGACAAAGATGAGAAATCTCATCTTATCTCATCATTACATTTTTTTCAAATTTTCATATAAAATATAATAAACAATTAAACTTTTTCAAATTCTAATTCTATTTTTTCAAATCTCAAAACAATAATAATATTAAAAAATAATATTTTAAACTTTCATCTTAAAATTATTTATAAAATTTTTAAAAATTCTCATCTTATCTTAACATCCAAACCTAAGAGTACCACTTGCAGGTTAATGATGGTGGGCCACGGGTACACATTATTCTTCCATTGCGTCTGTGGCGGCGTCGTCCTCCTAGTACGGTTTGTAAGTTCACGTGAGAGCATCTGCATCATTTAATGCGAAAATTAAAATTGTTTTATCTTTATTTTATTTTATTTTATTTTATCCTTATAATTTTTTTTTATATTTTTACATAAAATAAAATAAATAATTTAATTTTTTAAATATTAAAATAATAATAATATTAAAAAAAATTATTCTAATAATATTTTATTCAATTTTTATCTCATCTCAACTTATAGTCTAAACTTTATTTAGACTCTTAGGTTTCGTTTGTTTTTAGAAATGAGATAAGATGAAATGAGATTAAAGTTGAAAAGTTAAATAAAATATTATTAGAATATATTTTTTAATATTATATTTGTTTTGAGATTTGAAAAAGTTGAATTGTTTGTTTTATTTTATATAGGAATTTGAAAAAATTATAATAATGGGATGAGAGGTTTTCAAAATTTTCAAAATTTTGAATTTTGATCTTAAAAACAAATAATGTCTTAATGCATAAAGTCAAAGTCTTAAAGATAATTGAGATGTCACTATGGAGATTAAAAACTTTGATACTTGATTGTCAAGATAATTGATAATTTTTCAACTCATTTCATCTCATCATTATAAATATTTTAAATTTTAATACAAAATAAATAAATAATTTTATTTTTTTAAATCTCAAAATAAAAATAATATTAAAAAAATATATTCTAACAATATTTTATTTAACTCTTTAACTTTAATCCTAACTCATCTCATCTTATCTATGAAAACAAACGAAACCTTATTAACATAACTGATATCATGAGTATCAAAATAACAAAGACTTCATAGTTAATAACTCAAGTGCCAAATAAACAAAAATACGAACGAGCAACAAACCTTTCTATTATTCACAATTATTTCACTATAAAAAAAAATTCTAACTACAAAGAAATTACATAAAAATAATTTTAAATTTAAATTATGACGTTTGAACGTAATATCGTTTGAATTGAAGTTATTTAATCGAACAAATAATCTAACCCATTCGAACTTCTTCTTCGTTCGAACTTGTAAATTTTACCGTTCGACCGATTGTCTGGAATAAATAAAATCATCCCCAAAAAATTATTCCGCTTAAACACTATTGAATGGTTTCCTTCAATTTCAGCTTAAAAAATATTTTTTTTTGACGAAAATTGAATTTTCTTCTCTAAAAACCTTTCAACACAGTGATATTAGGACAAATTTGCAAAGCCTTTTTTTATCCCAAAAACTACTTTGGGACAAGACAATATATTGCTCGTATCTTGAATATTGTTAGCTTCAAATGACCATGAGTTGGATATATCTTATATGTTACGTACTTATTATTTTAATAATTCATTTTCACTAAAATTTCGTACATAGAATTTATTGTAGTTATTGTTAGCTTAAATTTTATATTCTAATATTAATTTTAAAAAAATAATACTATATATACGTATAATTTTATGCAACCTCAGTTTTTTTTTTTTTTTTTTAATCTAGTGATATTTCACAATTTCATGATGTGGGACGCGTCCAGCAACAAGATCCTCAACTTGCTTTTCAGCATTGCAAATTTTGTCCATTTGAGGAGTATTTCTCATTTTGTGTAATCGGGGCAAAGTTTCATAAAATGACATTAGAATTGATTGGTTGGAAGAGAGCAGCTGTGTGCTATTTTGACCAGAAAACTTGAAAAGGCGGCCGCCTCTGTGTGTGTAGATATATATTATAATTCTATTTTTAATTTAGAGTGATCATGTAAAAGTTTAAATTAAAATAAAATAAAAAATTAATAATTTTTACTATTTGAAAGGTCGTGTATCAATGCATCACTTATCTTCTTGGCCCCATTATAATAATGAAAAATTAAAACATCAATATATATATTTTTATTTATCATTTGTAGGTTATGCTTTAGTAGTATACTATATATTATTATTTTTATTTAAAAAGGGCATACATCTAATATATAAAAAAAAACTATTAAACATGTAATAATTAATATTAAATAAATAAATAGAAGATTTTGTTGTGAAAAGATCATATCCATTCGTTTTTTGGTCTGATATATTTTGGTGCTTTTTTTTCCTAAATTTAAATCAATTTGTAAAATAAACTGTAATATAATTAAAATCAATTTCTGAAACATGAATTAGTTACCAACTCAGCTTTTTCCAGTTTCATCGCATGGTTATATTATCTGGATGTCGGCACTATTTTTCTTTTTACTCTTTGACTCTTTTCGTCTGTTCGTTTGTGACACCCACAAATAAATCAATTTAAAAAATCACATTAATATTATTACACAATCCTCTAGATATATGCCTTTCCACTTTATTTTAAAATTTTATTGATTAATTCCGAAATTACACAAACTTGAGCAATAAGTTTCCTCTTGCATATTTACAGCCCAGCCTAACTCTTTCTCTGCTTATTTTTTCTCTCCGGTCTCTCTTGCTTGTTTGTTTAATTTGTTGATCCAATGGTGAAACCTTTCTCGAGAAACACCAAACTCGTGAACGATTCTGACGAACCACTGAATGTTCGTGTGACAGTGGATGGCATGTTTCAATGGGAAGACAGATTTCTAATAATCCCACCGGGTGAGCACAGGTACATGTGCTACGCCGATTTGGGGATTGAATTCAAAGGTGGACGTCTAGTACAAGTGCTTTTTGACCTCGGAGACCGGCAGACGAGACCTATATTGACATCGCAGATAAGGGATCATGAGAAAATCAGATTCTTCCAACGCGATGATGGAACCATCGCCCACGATCTTATCAAGGGGAGTATGATCCAGATGAACGGGTAATTCCTTTTATTTTATAACTTGTTCAGATGGGACACCAAATAAAATTATCGGAGATGGAATTTTGATTGAGAGAGATGCTTTATTTTTCTTCTCTGTTATGTTTTGAGTTACAGGATAGTTATATCGATGAAAGGCGTGGTGAAAAAGATCAAGTCATCGCTGATGTAGATTGGTTTCGAATAACCGTCGGTGTGATTCAAGTTGAACATGGGAAGAGTGATAGTCATGAATGTTCCACTCCCCAATCATCGATGTGCATATAACACTTTATTAAAGTGGATTTATCCATTAAGAATTATTATAAATAAACCACTATTATTATAAATGACAAAATTAAAAACGAAAAACATTTCTCTAGTTTAATTAGAGTATTATTGGTAGTAGACTAGGGAATCGTAGGTTTATTTAAAGAATATTTGAGCGTTAATAAAATAAGTCTAATTATTGTTTGACCGAGGCCAATCGACCTTTTGTTTTTATTTCAAGAAAAAATCTACTCTTCTTCGCTGGAGGCTGTCCTGGGATATTATAGTCTTTTGCTATTTCTAGACTGTTTATTGCAAGAGGTATTCTTCTGCCGCAAGTAATGATTATCTCAACTCTGTTTCTAAAACATGTATAATTTCTCAAACTCAATTTCTTCTTGCTTTTAGTCGAACCTCCTCCACATAACATTAGTTTCCAATCAACCCATGATTCTAACGATATGGACATATGATCGGGTCTATTTTGTCCCAAACCTCGAATTTCCTATCCTAATCCGTAACTCTTTTCTCTTCATTACTTTTTGTCCTAGTTTTTCAGTTCTTTTGACCAACTAAACTCATTTAATTAATCAATCACGTCACTTTGTTTCTACAAATTTTAACCACTGAGGGACCAATGGTCATGAAAACTATCGATTACACTAATTACTTTTCTAACTAGATGTGAGCAGGGATCCCCCTATTAGTCCACAGGGCAAGCCCGCGAGGGGTTACTAGAAAGTAAGTCAGAGAGTTCAATCGGGGCCAATGACCCTCTCCTGAAAAGGAATAAGTGAGCCTCTGCAGAGTACTCGACCCATGAGCAAAATCCATCCACGAAGCACACCATGCATGGAAAAGCGAACGGGAGAGTCAGGGAGCCACGCCACATTAATGACATTACCCCAAAAGCCATGTCGCATTAAAATGGTTCTAACAAAGGAACACTGAAAAGAACATAGTGTCTTAGAGTCAGGGATAGGTGATCCCTACTAAAAACCTAGTATAAAAACCGATCCGAGGTACAAAGAACTCTTTCTTATTCCTCTAAGCTTATACACAAACTACTAAGAAGATATACTGACTTTAGCATCGGAGACTCCCCGACCACCACTGAGGTCCCCTATTTTCTGTGTTTGCTTAAGTTTGAAGGTGAAAGCCCAAAAATCCAAATTGTTGGAGCTCGGCCCAAATGCGAGCGAAACACGGCGTTAACAATTAGTATTGGTGCAGTTAATTTTTAGGCAAATTTTGGGTAAATGTCATTTTTTTCCTTTTTTTTTTATCCATAATAATTTTATATTCTACATTGAATTAGCCATAACTAGTTATAATACAAAAATATTATTATTATTTTTTTAAATCTTATCTATAGATTAATGTATATCTTTTATATTTTTTTATCTTATTTTTTATTTCACTTTTCGTAGTTTCTAATAATCTAAACAACAAAATACATAAAACCTATCAAGAGAAGAAAGAAGAGAGTTTGAGCTTGATGAAAAGATGCAATAGAGAAAATAACTTAAATTAATCAATTGGACGGACAATCGTAAAAGATAGATGGCAATTTATTATAAAGTTTAAGGCAAATTCAAACCGTTTATCTCTACCAATACAGACAATTGTAAGAGATTATTAGCCAAATTTTATATTGCAATGGCATACCATTGGGCTGAGAGTTACCTTTTATAATTCATACGCATTGGAATTAGCCTTTGACTAATGCTAGATATTAGGAGTACAAGGTTAGTGCACTTCTTTTTAAAAAAATAGTATCCACTATTAAAAAATATTCTTTTATGTGAATATCAATTTATCCACTTTTATTAAAAAAATATAAGGACTTACACACTCTAAACTTACAAATATTATTTCTCTTAAACTTTTTACTTCCACTCTCTTTTTCCACACTAAAAAAGGAATCTTAGGAGAGCATCGAGATTAGCCTCCTGAAGGTTAATAAAATGTGATAATGATACACTTATATTTTCTTTACTATTGTTTTACTATCTAGTTATTTTTTTCCTTTTTTTATTTGAATTTGGATTAAGAAATTCCAGAACATGATCTTCTTGCATAATTTAGAAAAAAAAATAAATTCAATCAATCAACGTAATCATGAAAATTAATTAAAAATAAATTTAATTTTAGAAGACAAAAATGGTGAGGAACCAAAGACAAGCATGATCTTTGGGGCCTAGTGATGACCTATTTTTACACAACAAATAGTATCACAAGCAAAGGGGATTTGGTGTTGTTAAGAAAGGTCATAAGAAAAAAATAGACAAGATTGTCAGATATGTCACATTCGCTTCCGTTTATCATGGCCTAAAAAGAACCATTTCACATAACATTATCAAGGCAAAGCCAAGAATAAAAATAGGTTTTAAGACAAAGATCAATGCCCAGTTAACCATTGATGGACATTGGTTTTATACCAATTGATGGGCATTGGTGTTTTACCACTATCGTGCCTGATGAAAATCACGATTTGAGCTCGAAGAGAGAATCGTTTTTAATGCAACAAGCAGATGTATCCGACAATTAAAAAAAGCTTGAGTGGAATGATCGAGCTAGAATTCCAAAGAGTAAGAGCTTAAACTCTTTGGTTGTTTAGGGTGAAGGGTTTGAGAACTTATCCCTTGTCGAGAAGGATTGTAGAAATTTCATTAAAAGGGGAGACATCTTAGTCTTAAGGTGACGGATAAGTGTTTTCTGAGTATTTTAGTAGGATGCAAAAAGTTAACAACGGCTTCTTCTATACCATCGACATAGATAATGATTGTAGGCTACAGAACATTTTATGGGCTGATACAAGACGTAGGGTATCATATGAGTATTTTAGCAATGTCCTTAAATTTGATACCACGTACACCACTAAAATATACGGGATGCCCTTTTTTCCACTCGTGGAGGTAAATCATGATGACTAGTCTACAATTTTGGGTGTGGGGTTAATATCCAATGAGGATATACACTTTTCTCTGGTCTTTCAAGTAATAGTTGAAGTGCATGAACAACCGTGCACCCAATGCAATAATAACTAATAAAAAAAAGGCTGTGAAATCAGACATAGCAAAAGTGTTCCTAAGTGCACAACACAAATTTTGCTTTTGGCACATAATGAGAAAATTCTCGAGAAGCTTTGGTCACAAGGTTAATACCACGCTATCAAGAGTGCCATTCAGACTTCGTGTATGAGCCTCAAAGTTGTATAGAGTTCAAACAAAATTGGCAAAATCTAGTTGACACTTACTATCTTCAGTAGAATGCATGGTTGAGTATATAATGAGCGGATGCATTGGGTCCCTGCATATGTCAAAAGAGAGGTAGTGACACCATGGATGTAACTTGAGTTGATGTTGTTTTGGTCAAGTAGCTTGAATTTATGTAATGAAACTTCCAAGATTTAACTTGAGTTAAAACTTGAGGATGTATTATAGACAGGTGCAGGTGTGTTGATGTTGTGTTCTTGCAAACAAAGTGAAACTAACTATTGTGATGGAACTTTTGTTAGATGATGTGGATGTAACTTTTTAAAAGAAACTTTTGATAGATGATGTTAATGTAACTTTTGTAAAGAAACTATTATTCAAAGAGTTATTTGAACAACTCTTGTCTTGTCATTTTAGAAACTAAAAATGAATTTGATCATTTTGTCTAGATGATGTATGCTTAAAATATGTCACATTAACAATGGCAAAAACCAATGGCGCCATTTGGTGATCTTTGTACTTGAATGTTGGTTCAATTCTCATTAGAGACATGTCTATCCCGCTCACAATTGATCCCGTGAAAGCCAACCATCATTAAATCCAATAGAAATTATACCAAATTTTCAGCACATCAGAGACAGGTGCATGGATCCATTTGTTTAACATAAAATATTATCTTCAAAACTACAACACAAACTCCGGTAATATCATTTGGTATCGTGGTCTAACACTTATAATTAACGCAACTAGAAAATCAACCATAAATAAAACATCAAACATTTCATATTATCTTTTGTTATTATAATTCCATTATAATTGCAAATACTAGCTAGGATAAATACAACTCATAATAATATTTTTACAACAATGCTACCACAACAACAGGCTATAAGCAAATTAATCTCTCTTTGTTTATTTCATTACTCTTCTATTAGCTTGCTCTAAAATTGGTCGTTGTGTGATTTCTGCAGCACTAATCTCCTCAGTCCACATAAAACTTCTTGGATGGTCCTCTGAAATCTTTAGAAGCAAATTAAAGTACATCTTATTAGAAGCATGGAATTGAGAAATTGGTGTTCTACACCTATTCAAGAAAACGCATATAGAACCATCAAAGAAATGAACTAGATAAGATATAGTTGTAGAGATCAAACTAAATGAATAGCAAAGAGTACTATAAATAGAGATCATAATCATTATCGTATGACAAACAATTTGCAAAGTGTACTATAAATAGCAAATAAATTATGAGTTTAGACTCTATTAATTGATAGGCAAACAATATTGTGTCAATAAAGGAGTCTAATTCTTGGGCAATGTTGCAAATTAGGAGAACCAAAACTTTATTTTTTAAAGTATTATGTCAATAAAGGTCTGGTGCTTAATCTAATGATTGGAGTTATGCTACTGATTTAGCATGTTGAACTTGTGGGTGTTTCTCCTTGTAATAGATTTTCTTCACTAAGGTTGAGAAAAAGAAAAGGACTTTGAACTTGAAAAAGCAGGGCCGCAGGAGAGGGGGGTTGGGGAAGAAAAAAACAGCTCCAAAAGCAACATTATTAATCTCTCATCTCCTTGGATATGCTGAATGAATATACCATTTTTCTTTCTTTTCCCAGTCTAGATGAAGGTCGCGTGTTATAGTGGCAAAATCACAAATGAGTAAGCCTTGTTTGTGTAACAAGGTATTCTCAAAATTCATAGATATTTCTTTCTCAAATATCACTCAAACATTAAATATTTTTCAATTCTAAATCTTCAACTCAAAACTCAATACAAATTTTACAAACTTTCAAACAAAACATAAAAAATAATATAACTTTTTTAAATTTTAAAACAAAAATAATACTAAAAAGTTATATTCAAATAATTTTTTAACTTTATAATATTTTTATTCAATTTTTTCTCTCACATTTTTCAAAAACTAATAAAACATCTTAATTTAAATTATTTCACTACTATTCACATATATTCTGAAATATTCTTAATTTTCCAAATAAGACCTAAATATATGCTTTAGGCATGCACCTAGATTGTAGTAAGCCAACGAAGAAGAGTCTCAATGCTAAATTGGATCTATAACGACGGTGCACATCATGAAGGATCACCTTGATGTTAAAGACAACAATGGAGAGTGGGCGTTGTCCCTTCACTTTAGTATCTCTATTATCATCGGTGAATAGGATGACTTGGATAGAGCAGAGCTTCGATGGGATGAAGACATGGGTTAGAGGCATTTGGATGGGAAAAAAGTTGGGTTACTACTTGCCTTATACGAGCGGGTAGCTGACCCTCCCAACCCCCACACCTGCCTAGTTGGAGACCAAGTTTTTAGCCCTGCCACTTGGCCCCTCCCATCCAGGTAGGCCGGCGGATTGGCCTATGCCCATCTGGCCACTCCATGCTGCAAGAGAGAGCGAGACCAAGAGATTGGCGACCGTTAAATGGAGATTGTCTCCCAGAGAGAGAGAGAGAGAGAGAGAGAGAGAGAGAGAATGTTTTACCCTAAACAAAACAACATCATTTCTTGCCAAAGGGGTGTCATATTTGCCAAGAAAGGGTGTCATAATGTAGATGGTTTGATTTTGCTGTTCAAGA
The DNA here is from genome assembly GCA_003123785.1 of Pterocarya stenoptera. Lineage (NCBI taxonomy): Eukaryota > Viridiplantae > Streptophyta > Magnoliopsida > Fagales > Juglandaceae > Pterocarya > Pterocarya stenoptera. The sequence continues at coordinate 151,658 of QEOT01004839.1, read as the reverse complement.
AACAACCTGTTAAAAAAGTTCACAACTTCATCAAATGCAATTTAGTGATATCTGAAGAAACTGTAATTAAATCAGAAATGTAGTTGTTCGAAGATAAATATACGAGTCTTCTAATGCTACCTAAATTATAAAGGTTCGACCGAACATTTATGGTCAAACCTAACCAAAAGAGAAAAAATGTTAAAAAAAAACTAAATTTTATGGAACTTAAAAGAAAAAAAAAAAAAAAAAACTGGGAAAGTATGTATTGAAAAAGAAATATATGTTTGGATATGGTAGAATATTGGTTAAAGACAACATTCTCTAGCCACTCTCTCCTCCTAGTGGTCTAGAGTAGAGCTTGTTTATTTTACGCCACGAATGCTCTTAGTAGGTGAACTTCTACAGAAGGTCAAGTTAGGCTCAGAAAACATGGGTTTTCTCCTTTTTCTTTTCTGTAATTTTCATTTTCGTTTTTAACTTTCTGTTGGAAGGAAGATAATAAATCAATTTAAGAAAAATGCTATTCTCACCGCTCAAACTTATCATTCAATATTAACGCTCGAGTTATTGAGACAATAGGAGATGTGAGCTACTTCTTCTAACTCAATATCCATAGTGTTAGTCTCCTCTCTGGCGTCTGAATCGGAGGTGGCGAAATAGCTTGGTTATTTAGGAATCCATCAGGATACGTGAAGAAAGTATTAGAATGGAGAGTCTTGAAGATCAGTGGATGAAATTTCGACTGACCGAGGAGGAGGAGGTGGTCCTAGAAGCAGATAACAAAGGTGGTGAAGAGATTTTACGTAAGGGGGAAAGAAGTCTCATAGGAAAGGTTTGCACAGATAGAGTAGTAGGCAAGGAGCTCATAAGCAATAAGATGGCAAAAATTTGGGGGATTGGGAAAAGGGCTACCTTCCAAGAAGTCAACAAAAATACTTTTATCATCACTTTTGAGACACAAGCGGATATGCATAGGATAATGGAAGGGAAACCATGGACTTTTGACAATGCTCTATTCCAGTTATGGCCGTTCGAAGGGGGCATGCGCCCCGGGAAACTCAATTTCGACAAGGAAATTTTCTGGTTGCAAATTTACGATCTACCATTGGGGTGTATGTCAATGGAATGGGGGATTCAAATTGGAGGCTCAGTGGGACGAGTCCTAGAAGTTGACGTGGAGGAGGACGGCATTGGATGGGGGAGATGCCTACGGGTGAAGGTGGAGGTCTCTCTGTATAAAGCAATTGCAAGAGGTCACTTCATTAGTTATCAGGGATCAAGACATTGGATCCAGTTCCACTACGAAAACTTACCTAAGATATGTTTCCAATGTGGTTGGATTATTCATGATGAAAAGGGATGTAGGGTGATGGGCGAGAACAAAAGCGAAATGGAAGGGTCAGGTCCTCAATTTGGGCCGTGGCTCCGAGCTGAAAAAGGTATGAGGAGAAGGCAGTTTTCGTCCAGTAATGGTAGCAGAGATGAGGGGGGGATGTCAGAGTAAGGTCCGGCATAAGGGATGTGGAGACCACCGCGAGCAGTCCAGTTGAAAGGCCATCGGAGAAGGAGGTGGAGAGGGACCAAACTGTAAGAATCATCCCGCCGCATCAGGTTCATAGGGATGGTAAAAAAGGAAGCACTATGGGAGCAGGAGACAAAGTAACGCTGCCAACAGAGTCAAAGGGAAGGGGTATGGCATTGGGAACAGACTCTTCCTCAAAATTGGGGGAGAAATCTACACAAGATTCGCAGCATGGCTACGCACATCAGAAGGATAGTACTGAGGGAAGGAGGGAGAACACGCGGGATATTGTTTTTGAGACTCAAACTGGGAATGGGCCCGGACCAGGGAGTGGGCCTCGAGAACAAAGGGGCTTGGAGGAACTAGCCCATACTACCCAAGAGGGTAATAGCCCAGAAACTGTTGAGCAGGAACAGCTTTCTTCAATTCAAAGTGGGAGAAGGAAAGGGGAAGGCCGAAAATGGAAGAGAAGTGCTCGTGTCCAAGGAACTCCTCCAGCAGCTCTATCACCTCAAATTTCACCCAGGAAAAGACAGCTCGGAGAAGAAACTAAGGTCAATTAAGCCCTCTTTAAGAAAAGTAGGAAAACTCGCTCAGATGTCAAAGTGGTGGACAGTGGTAATCCCATGGAATCGGTGGAGGTTGCGTAGCAGCCCCGCCGACTTCAATGAAACTGCTAAGTTGGAACTGTCAGGGGCTTGGGAACCCCCGAACAATTCAAACCCTTTACTTACTTGTGAAGGAAAAGTTGCCCGACTTGGTCTTCTTGATGGAGACCAAATTATCATATGCAAATGGTCACAGAGTTGCGAAGAGGCTAAAATTTAATGGTTGTATTGTAGGAGAGGCAAGAGGAAGAAGTGGAGGTCTCATGCTTTTGTGGAAACAGGAAGACTTAATTGAGTTGATAAATTATTCTCATCACCATATCAATGTCAGGGTCAATGATGAAAAATGCTCTTTCAATTGGCTATTATCTTGCTTTTATAGCCACCCAAGTGCTAATTTAATAAGCCAAACGTGGGAGTTACTATCCTCTTTCAAGCCCACTGATGGGGGTTGGGGGGTCATAGGTAATTTTAATGAGGTCCTGTTCAAGGAAGAGAAGATGGGAGGGAGGCCTCGAAGTGAAAAACTGATGTCCATGTTTAGGAAGGTTATGGAAGAGGGAGATCTGTTCGATTTGGGATGGAAAGGAAACAAATTCACCTGGTGCAACCTTCATGAGGACGAGTCCTATACCAAAGAAAGACTTGATCGTGTCATTGCAAACAGTTCTTGGAGAGCTAAGTACTCTAACTTTTATGTGGAAACTTTACCTGCAGTGTGTTCTGACCACAGCCCAATTCTACTTTAGTGTAGCAGCAGAGAGGCTTTAATCCGAAGGCCCTATAATCCCTTTAGGTATGTGGCAGGTTAGAACAAGGAAAAGGGTTGCAGTGAGATAGTTTCGGACATTTGGAAAGGGAGGAGTGGGGGGGTGAGTCAACTGGACAGCACGCTGAGAAAGTTGGAGACAACAAAAAGGGGATTGAAGCAGTGGAGCAAAATCTAGTGAGGGACAGAACAAAGGCTATAAGGGACAAGACTTTTTTGCTAAGTAGGCTGTAGTTAGAAGAAGTAGCAGGAAGTATGATTCAAAAAAAAAGGCTACAAAAAGATATAGACTTCCTATTAGACCAAGAAAACACATGGTGGAGACAACGAGCAAAGAAACATTGGCTGGTTGGGGGGGATAGAAACACTAGATTTTTTCATGCCTGTGTAAATCAGAGGAGGAAAAAGAATCTGATCAAAAGGGTCACTGACATGCAGGGGACAGTTCTAATAGGGGAATCTGAGATTTTAGAAGGCTTTACCTGCTTTTTCACTTCTTTGTTCCAGTCATCCCAACCAGAATCTGCCCGTGTGTCTCATTGCATTAAGGGGGTACATACTAGGGTGTTAGCTGACATGCAGCATTTTCTGGAAAGGAACTTTACTAAAAAAAAGGTTGATGAGGCTCTCGGGCAAATGTCACCTTTTAAATCTCTTGGGCCTGATGGCTTTAGTGCAGGATTCTATCAAGAACATTGGAAGCTAGTGGATTCTGAGGTGACCCAGGCAGTGCTAGAATTTTTTAAAATAGGAAATATGCCAAAGGAACTAAACCATACCTATCTAGTGCTAATCCCCAAGGTAAATTGCCCAAACGCAATGAGTGACTATAGGCCAATTTCCCTTTGTAACATAGTCTATAAACTGATATCGAAAGTGCTGGCCAACAAAATGAAAGGTGTATTGGATGAGGTAATCTCATGGAACCAAAGTGCTTTTATTTCCGGTAAATTGATTTCAGACAACATCATGGTAGCTTACGAACTTCTCCATACCATGCACTCAAAAAAGAGGGGCAGAGAGGGATCCATGGCTATCAACTAGATATGTCAAAAGCCTACGATAGAGTGGAATGGTCTTTTCTTGAGGCGATGATGCTCAAACTTGGATTTGGGAAGAAATGGACTGATTTGGTGATGGTGTGTGTCAAGACAGTCTCCTATGCCGTGATGATCAGTGGAGAACCGAGCGAAAATATAATTCCATCTAGGAGTCTTCGACAAGGGGACCCCTTATCACCTTATTTGTTCTTATTTTATGTCGAAGGCCTTAGCTCTTTACTATATGAAGTAGATTCTGCGGGTCTTACTAAGGGAGGGAGTGACAGCTTCAAAGGGTGGACCGAAGATAAACCATCTCCTCTTTGCCGACGATTGTGTTATTTTTTGTAGAGCAAGCTTGGCTGAATGGTACCTCATCCGTGACTTGCTGCTTTTATACGAGGAAGCCTCAGGTCAAACTCTAAATCAAGACAAAACCAGTGTCTTTTTCAGCTCAAACACCAAAGTGGAAGCCAAGGAATGTATTTTACAGCAGATAAATGGATTGAGATGCAATGACTACAACCGTTATCTTGGTCTTCCAACGGTGGTGGGGAGATCAAAGTACAATACTTTCACAGTTTTGAAGGATAAGATTTGGCAAAGAATTAATAACTGGAAAACAAAGTTTTTGTCTTCCGCAGGGAAAGAGACTCTCATAAAGAGTGGGTTGCAGGCTATTCCAGCCTACACCATGAGTGTGTTTAAATTGCCTGGGAAGCTACTCAAAGAAATTGAATCCATGTTGGCTAGATTCTGGTGGAGTAACAAGAGTGAAGGAAAAGGCATCTACTGGAAAACTTGGAGGTCATTGGGAGAGGTCAAGAACCAAGGGGGCTTGGGATTTCGTGATCTCACAAGTTTCAACAAGGCCTTCCTAGCTAAGCAACTATGGAGAATGATAAAAGCTCCTAACTCACTGGTATCCCTAGTCTTAAAGCAGAAATACTTTCAAAAGTGTGACCTTATGGAGGCTAAATTGCGAGGGGCCCCTTCTTTCCTATGAGAAGTTTGTAGTCTAGCTTGGAGTTGATAAAAGAGGGAGCGGTGTGGCAGGTGGGGAATGGAAAAAGGATAAAGCTGTGGAGGGATAAATGGGTTCCCACCCCTGTGACTTTCCAGATTCAGACCCCTATGAACACACTGGATCCAGAGGCAAGCGTGGATGTTCTGATTGAAGAGGGCAGGTGCACATGGAAAACTGATCTGGTGGAAGCAGTTTTCAATGAGGAGGAAGCGAAGGTGATATGTGCCATAACTTTGAGCAACAGGGGAAACAATGATAAATTGATATGGATGGGGTCAAAAAGAGGTACATTCTCGGTCAAAAGTGCCTATTTTTTGGAATCCAAGATTTTGAAAAGAAAAGAAGGGGAAGGATCGACCAGGGGTGAGACTCAAAAGGTATGGAGACAGATGTGGAAACTAGAAGTACCAGGTAAGGTTGAAATTTTCCTATGGAAGTGTCTCAATAATATTCTTCCTACAAAAGACAATCTTTCCAGGAAGAACATTATTGAAAACAATCTTTGCCCACTATGTAAGTGGGAAGTGGAAACACTGGTGCATGTTATATGGGAATGCCCGGCTGCAGCAGACGTATGGGGAGGGGGAACCAGCATCTTCAGCAAGTGGAAGAGATTTCATGTGGATTTTAAGCTGCTGTGGATTGAGATAGGGAATAAACTGAACCAAGAGGGTCTAGAGATGGCCTCAGCCATATGGTTCCAGCTGTGGAATAGGAGAAATTCCTTTATTTTTAGAAACCAGTTTCTGCATCCTACTTTCTTGGTGAGACAGGCTCATGACGACATGGTTCTCTTTAAAGAATCCAATCTTGCTAGTTCAAAGAAGGCAGCAGGGTCTCGCGGGAGAGTTTCAAAACAGCAATGGAAGGTTGCTACATGGCCTTTTGTCATTGTGAATTTTGATGCCGCGTCTGAAATAGAAAATGGTAGGATGGGCCTGGGTGTTATCATCCGAGACTCAAAAGGTAGTGTGCTAGCAGTGGTGACAGGTCAAAAGAAGCATATCTCCTTAGCTGCCCAAGCTGAATGTGCTGCTCTTCTCAGAGCAATGGATTTTTGCATGGAGCTTGGTTTAAACCTAGTATGTCAAGGGGATGCCAAGGCAGTAGTGGATGCAGTAAACTCCAAAGGCGAAGACAACTCGTAGATAGGCCAAATGATAGAGGATATGCAGCTACTGATGTCAAGGAATCAAGCTTGGAGTCTAAGATTTGTTCACAGATCAGCAAACAATGTTGCTCATACAGTAGCCAAACTAGCAATCAAAGATGTATGCGAAAATGGTTTGAGGATGGCCCTCCCAAGGTCCTAAATGCAACCATGGGAGAGGTTGTTTATTTAAATGATGTATTGATATCTGATTAAATGAAATCATCTCATTTTCAAAAAATATTAACGCTCGAGTTTTTTATTTTAATTAACCGTGGCTCCCAGCTGGTGGGCGTAGACTAGGGCTGTGCATCCGGATCCGGATCCGGATATCCGGGAAGATCCGGATCCGGGTTTCTAAAAACGGGCGGATATCCACCCGGAAAAACCGGATTGAAATCCGGGCGGATATCCAGATTTGGACCCGGATATCCGGTTTCAAACCGGATATCCGGATTTTTTTTTTTTTGAGTCTGGGTTTTTCTAAAAAATATGTTTTTACCACTTTTAAAATATTTTTTTTTCAAAAGAAACTTCTTGACACTGCATTTTCATCTAAATCTAGATCCGTATATCCAAATTTTATACCATGTTTTTTTTCTTTTTCTTAAATAAATGTTTTTAACACTTTTAAAACCTTTTTTTTTTTTAGAAATACTTTTTTAACACTTTTTAAAAAGCTTTTTTACAGGCTTTTTTATGTTTATTATTTTTTATAGGCATTTTTTTTTATATAGTGAATTTTTTTAGGCATTTTTTAAACTTTTTTTATTGCCTATCAAATTTTTAAAAAAAAAAATAAATAATAATAGACATCAACATCCACAATACATTACATTGTTGTTTACAAGGAACAAATAGTGAAAAATTTAAAAGCAGCAAAAAGATCTATGGAAGAACATCTGAAGTCAAGTCCCCAATCCTCTTTATTGTGAGCTGTGGGAAACAAAGAACTGGAAATCAAGAAATTAGTAAAAAAAAATATCCCAACTGATATACATATATATTAGAGAAAAAAAATGAGATGGTGAGAAAGCAAAATAAGCACAATGGCACGCCATGGAAGATGCAAAATCAAGAAATTGGCAAAAAAAAACATATCTCAATTGATATACATATATATTAGAGAAAAAATGAGATGGTGAGAAAGCAAATAAGCATAATGGCAGGCCATGGAAGATGCAAAATCAAGAAATTAGTAAAAAAAACATATCCCAACTGATATACATATATATTAGAGAAAAAATGAGATGGTGAGAAAGCAAAATAAGCACAATGGCAGGCCATGGAAGATGCAAAATTAAGAAATTAGTAAAAAAAAACATATCCCAATTGATATACATATATATTAGAGAAAAAAATGTGAGGTGAGAAAGCATAATAAATTGGACAGTTTTGTTTATTAAACTGTTTAGAGAAGAGTGAGAGAAAGCATAAAAATCTGTGAAGTTTTATCCAGTTTTGTTTATTTCTATTTAGAGAAGAGAATGCATAAAAATGAGATAGTGAGAAAGCATAATAAACTGTCAATTGTCTTCTCTAAAGCTCGTCTCAGAGAAATAGAAATAATGGACAATTTTCTCATAAACTTCACACAGAATAATCATCTCAGCAGGCACCTCTTGAGAAAGGAAAGGAGAAAAGACAAATACCTGAATGAGACCAGAGACCAAGTGAGGCCTATTAAACTGGAGTATGCATTAGGGTTTCTTCTCAGATTTCTTCAGACCCAGATCCAAACCAAAAGGAAGGAAAAAAAAGTTTAATGCACGCAGTGGAGAAATAGTGAACTTCAGATTCTTGACATACAACATCCAGATAAATGAATGGCAACAAAAAATTGAAAATAAACTAGAGATTAGGAANAACATCCAGAGAAAAAAAAAAAAAAAAAAAAAACAAATAGAAAAATACCCCAAACACAAATCCAAACCAAAAGATTATCGAGAAATCGCAAGGACAGAATAAACAACCAACAACAGATTCAAATCATTCACTATCGGCTATCTAAACGAGTCCGATATACAAGAGATCTATGAGAACTTCAAAACCAAGACAGAAACATTTCGCACAAACCAAATCTATACTATGAAATTTCAAAAACCCCATTAAATGATCAAATCTAGAATGACAACCAAGATTCACAGACCAAATGGTTATGTAGTCAAACAAAAACAAAAACCCAGATCTAATCTATCCATACCTACATTTAAAAAGCAAGAGATGCTCACATGGATATGGATTCAAATAAAAACGTAAACTCAGATCTAATCCATCCATATCTACATCTAAAAAGCGAGAGAGCTCACATGGATATAAACTCAAACAAAAATGTAAACCCAGATCTGGGAGAAGCAGCACTGTGAGAGAGTGAGTAACCAGATCATAACATTTGAAACCCATTTGTCCCAAGTTTTCTCAGTAACCAAACAGAAACGAATTAATTCGAGAGAGAGATAGAGAGAGGGAAACCTTGTGGATCTAAATCGAGAGAGAGAGAGAGAGAGAGAGAGAGAGAGTATCGATATGATTTTAAATGAAAATCATCCGGTTTAAAAACTGGATCCGTAATAGAATCCAGGCGGGTATAATATTGGGTATAATAATATTATACTCGCTCGGATTGACCCGGATACCCAATTTTCGGACCAGACCGGATTTTTATCCGGTCCGGATGCACAGCCTTAGCGTAGACCCACGTCACCCACCCTTTAAATTACCACTTTTTAGTATGTCTGTCATGCCCCAATTTTCAGGTCTCACCTTCCTGTACATGAAATAGCAAACGGAATTTAGCTTTCAATATTTGCTTAAAAAAATTAGAAACGAGAAATTGTGCAAATGTTCCTATTATTTCACCAATGTTAAATTAAAATTGCAAAAAAAAAAAAAAAAAAAAAAAAGAGAGAGAAAATGTTGCGTATCATTTTCTAGTTGGCATAATTCGGATCGAATGGATGTCATTTTAATATAATGTGAACATAAGGATTCTCAGGCACAACAATTATTACATCTTACAACTTATTTAGAATTACAGATATTTATAAATAATGTGAAACGTGGTCGATAGCTCGGCATGTATAATGAATTAGATCATCCATGAGTTTCAACAAGCTTTATGACAACGGATAATATTTTTAAAACCCATTTTAATCAGCTAACTTACAGATCTATTTTCATGTCAATTTTTTTTTTTTTTTTTTTTTCTCGCGTGAGAGAAAGTAAAAAACTGCATTAATATTAGAGAAATCATAAAAATTCCTTACTTTTATTTTTAAGGTTTACTTCCTATGGAAGCTAAAGAGGAGGTTTCAAACAACCTCTTAGTTAGGGTTGAGCAAAAATTCGATTTCGTTTCTTTTATTATTATTATTATTATTATTATTATTATTTTATTTTATGGAAATAGACTTCATTGCATTCAATGAATTTCGAAGTTACAAATGTGACTTATTAATACAAGGAAGAACCTTGACTAGAAGCCAACCTACGCATCTGTTCTGTAGCATCTCGTACATAAATTTCTTTATGACGAACTTTGTCTTAACTTCTAAAAACTCTCTCTCTGTGAGAGAATAGAGTTCTGTAAAAACAGAACTAGACAACTTCTCTCCAAAAGGAGAGAAATGCTATCACCTTCCGTCCTCCCTAATAGGAGGAGTCCTATCACTCCGTCTCCTCCTAAAGGAAGAACGAGACTCCACTGCAATGGACACCAACGTGTCCAATAGCCTATTTCTTTTATTAGTAATTAAAGCAAAACGTTCAAACAGTAAATACAGCCGGTAAACCAAAACCAGAACGGGCAAAACCAAAATAAAACCCATTCGGTGGCGCGTGCAGCACACCAGGGAGGAGCCCTTCGGCCAGTCTAGACGTTGCCGGAGTCCCTGGGCCGTGAGCTACAGCGCATGATGTCGATAGAAGATGATTCACTACGGTTTGACAAGCCCACGTTTTTTCTTTAACTCGTGCGTCGGCTCAACGCGCCACTCTGATTGGTGTCCAATCCGGTCAGCCTCTAGATCGGCGGATGAGGATTTTCCCGGTGGTGCATGTGTCAGACGATAGTCACCGGAGAAGCTCGCAACGGCTACCTCCCTTATTAGGCCCAAAACCTGAAAACAGAACAAAAAAACAAACCAAAAACACCGGAGACGAAGGGCCGGCGTGGAGAGGGAGGAGAGGAAGAGGAAGGAGGAGCCGAAACTCCCCTTCCCCCCAGCTGGAATCGAACGAACGGGTTTTTTTTAGAGAGAGGGTTTGGTTTTAGAGAGAGAGGGGGTTAAAAAGTTTTATGAGATAATTTGACTCCGTTCTAATTCAACAAAATGTAGTCAAATTCTTTTTAAAAAATATTCAATCGAAATCGTAGGTTTTGTTGAATCGATTCTGATTTTATGTATTTGATTTTTATTTCGATATTGTATATATGTTATAAAAGTATGTATTTATCAATATAGAAATCTTATATAAGAATATAATTATATAGTTATATAACTAGTATTTATATAATTAAATTCAATAATATTGTCGCGAGTAAATAATGAGGTGTTGATAATGAATTGAGATGAGATATGTTGATATGAAAATTGAAAGTTGAAAGTTGAATAAAATATTATTATAATATTATTACTATTTTAAATTTTAAAAAAAATTAATTTTATTTTATTTTATATTTTTGTGTAAAAACTTTAAAAAATTGTAATAGTGAAATGATTTTTTTTTTAAAAATCTAAAATAGCCTATCCATTGCATATCTCCGTACAAGATCCCTTTGCCCCACTACGGCTTTTTTATTTTTATGTTTGAAAAGAACTGCTTTTTTGTACTACAATTACTAGCTAGGGTGCTTGCTTGCTTGTTCAAACGTTCTTTTTTTTTTTTTTGAAGAGCAATTTGTTCTCATTAGAATAAGAGGGTGTTTACAATAGTGTGAATAAACCAAAGCCATAGTGCTTTAGGCTTATAACATCTCTTTAGTCACAATTGGCAAGATACAAATTGGACAATTCTCAACCTCGTATATATCCTCCCTGCCTTCCAGTCTAGCTTTAGCCAGAAGGTTCACTGCCATGTTAGCTTCCCGGTTCACATGTGTGGCTAACCAGGTGGTGCATGAATCTGGAACAGTGCGAGAGTCTTCAATGGTTCAGCCTCCTATTGTCAAGTTAAGGGTGCTGGATTGTAGTATGTCAACCACTTGTTTAGAATCCCCTTCCAGACATACCCAGGATAAGCCTAATTCCTTACAAAACACAACTGCTAGAAGTAGACCATAAGCCTCTGCATCGAAGGGGGTACCTCTGAGGGGTCTTCTTGCACTAAGGGTGCCTATGACTTGACCTTGATGATCTCGAATTATTACCTCAATGCCAATCTTCCCCTCACCCTTCCTCACAGCCGCATCCCAATTCACGTTGAAGCAATCCGCTGCAGGTTTCGACCACTTTGTCTTCACAGTAGGGGTCCTGACAGTGATCTCCCTTGAATCTTTCAGTGTCTCTTTGAATGATAGCAATTCAGTCTTGGCCTGTTGATATAGCCTAGTAGGATGTATGAATACTTTTTCATGGACAAATTCATTCCTCCTCACCCATATACCTCTCAATAGAAAGGCTACCTCTTCGAGTTTAGATGAGTCTAGATCGTCCACTTGAGCTGCCCAAATGTCAAAAAACAGATCACTGTAGAAAAACATCTTTTGCACTCTCTTACCAGCTTGACACCAAACATCCTGAGCTGCTACACATCCCCATAGGGCGTGTCCAGAGGTTTAAGGCCACTGCTTACAGATTGGACACAAGTTATTCTCTATTACCTTCCTTCTATGCAGATTAGCAAAAGTTGGGAGAGCCTTACTACAAGCTCTCCATATGAACATCTTTGTTGCAGGAGGAATATCCAACTTCCACAGATTCTTCCATATCTGGCTTTCTTTGGCTGTTTCAGAAGTCTCCCCTTCCTTAGATCTATCCATATCTCTACTTAGGTGGTAACAGCTTTTTATCGTAAATAGCCCATTTTTGGTCCAAGGCTAGACCAACACATCATCCCTTCCCCCCAAACTAATTGGAATAGCTTTAATGGCTTCTACTTCTTGGTAAGAAAACAGTTCCACTAAAAGAGGTTCCTTCCATTTTTTTCTGTTGAGGGTCAATGAGGTCATTGACTTTCTCACACCAACAATCCACTTCACGGGTTGAAATTACCTTGCCTGTCTGAAAGCCTGGGAGCCATTTGTCTTCCCAGATGTTCACCTTGCATCCATTACCAATCATCCACATGAGTCCATTTTTAAGTAAGCTTAGACCTGCTTGTATTCCTCTCCACGCAAAGGAAGGACCTGGTCCCAAACTTGACTCTAGCAGCCCAACCTGTCTGAAATACTTCTGTTTAAGAACCAAGGCCACCAAAGAGGTTGGGTTTTGTAATATCCTCCACCCTTGCCTCGATAGTAAGGTAAGGTTGAATGTTCTAAAGTGATGTGCCACTGAATAACCAAAGAGGCTAGTTCCAGATTCCTCCTGAATCAATGCACTGATGTGCCACCGTGTGTAGTTAATTACACTAACTTGCCCATGTTCTCTCTAGAGTAGAGCAATGCCACCACTCATACACAAACTAGCCACTGCAAAGCAACATTCCATCTTTAGTTTTCTTCTAATCTCCTCCATCCTTTTATTGCTAGACTTAGTTTCTACTAGGAAAAATAGATAGGGGCACTTCTCCTTTGTCAAGTTCTTAAGGATATTAATTGACCGAGGGTTCCCAAGCCCTCGGCAGTTCCACACTAGGATACTCATTTGAGCTGGCAGGGCTGGGGGCCAGCCTCTGCTATTGGATAGTTGTTCTCCTTATTCTCATCCAGAAGTTTAAACCTCTTCTCGCCTTGATTCTCAGCCTCATTGCTTCTCTTATAACCCCTCTTATAGTACTCCATCCTTGGCCAGTTGGACCTGTCAACCACTATTTCCTTACCATCCCCACTGAAGTGTTTGTCCCTTCCACGAGCTAGCCTTTTCCATTTTCTGGATGATACCCTCTCGATGATCTCTTCATGGTACTGCTAAGAGTCTGTTTCCTGGATCAACCCCCCCCCCCAAAAAAAAATCTGCCAAGTGGTGTGCCTTGTTTGCAAAAATCATTCCACTCTTTCAGTGGTTCCCTTCCAACTTCCTGAAGAACCTCATGGGGAGCTACTGATGGCCTTTGAAACATAGGTTGGTCGTCAGATGCCCAAGGTGGTTGTCTTGTTTCTGCCTCCATGTTCGACTCATCCATATTCGACACTTCCCTCTGTGCGTGGCCGCCACCATGGTTTGAAGAAGCTGTTGAAGCTTCTGACACGCCCAGTGGTGGTTTTGTACTTGGAGGTTGACTTTCAAGGTGCACTTTCTGGGGGGAACCAAGACAGATAGGGGTAAGTATACCACTGTCAGGATCTACCACTGTAAACTGGTGACCCATACCCCCTTGGTGACATCTTTCCTGGGTCTCCTCTACCAGCTTTTCCTGAAAATTTGCTGAGCAATACAGATTTGCTGTAGGATATGTTGGACTTTTTCTCCTTCCTGGTCTCTGTTCCTCTTCCTTCTGGATTCATCCCATGCTGGTGTTTATCGCCATAAGAGCCACCATATTTACGACCATCGAAGATACTAGTGTTCCTTGTTTGTCCTTTGAGCCATGAGCCAAACTGTTGGGAAGTTTGGTCATCTGCCTGAAGATCATAACGAGTGCGAGTGTAGTTCTTGCCTTTATGGAAGAGGATCCCACATTGGAAACAAAAGTTTTGTAGTCTCTCATATTTGAAGGATATCCAATGTTTTTTAGCCCCTACAAAAAATCAAATACAAAAAGAATAGTAGATGGGTAGTAGTAGAAGAATATCATTATTCTTTAAAAATCATACAATTTTTTGAAAAATAATACAAGGTTAATAAAATAATAAAACGTTAAGATAAATAACAATATTTTTTATTAGGACAATTTTTTCTTAGTAAGTAAAAATGTTAAAAATATTTTTTAAAAAAATAAATAAAAATTTAAAATGCTATCACTGCCCTTTTTTTAAATATTTGAATGTATCGTGCATGTCCCATCCTTGAGAAATCCAATGTTATCACGTACGTGCACATTTTCTTTGTCCACTGACTCTGCTTTATATACGAGGCAACAGAGTTGGAGAAGAAAATGCCAAAATAACACTAAACTAATTACTCAATAAGCTTGTGCTATTTTGACCAGAAAACTACTGAGAAGGCACCGCCTCTGTTTGTGTAGATATATAAAAATTTTAATAATAATTATTTCTATTTGAAAGGTCGTGTATCAATGCATCACTTATCTTGAACCTATTATAATTATGAAAAATTAAAACATCAATATATATATATATATTTTTTTTTATCATTTGTAGGTCCTACTTCAGTAGTATACTAGATATATATGTATATATATATATATAGAACAGGGCTTGCAACTATATTTTTTTAAAATGATTTATTTGGATAAAGTGTCACCATTCCATCTATTGATTTAAAAAGGAATAATATGAACATCATCCCATGCTCATATAATATATTATCTGGATATGAGTTCGCATTAGAGGTGTAACCGGTCCGATTTTAGATAAAATTTAGAATCGAATCGGTATGCACCATTTTTATATTTTCAAAAATCGATTCTGTACCGGTTATCTCCTAAATCAATACTTCTAATTTTATTGATTCCGGTCCGATTCGATCCGATTTTTTTATTTTAATATACTATTATATATATTATATAATATATATAATATTATATTATAATATATAATATAGTGATATATTATAATATATTATAATAGATAGTAATATAGTATTAGTATAACTATTTTAATATACTATATTATATATTATATAATACAAAACTATTTTGTATATAATTATATATTATGTATATAAATTATATACAATATAAAAAATTATAATATATATATGAACTAATCTGGTTTTAGAAAAAAATAAATAAAAATGGAATTGGTTTTGACTGATTTTAATAAAAATAAAATTGAAATCGGACCGAACTATTACTTCATTCGGTTTATAAATTCTACGCCACAGGCAAATTGGATTTATCAATAAAATATAAAAACACAAAAGTCGGCTCAAGATTTTGCGTGTTTCTTGCGCGTGTTGCCTGTATAGAAAAATGAAAAAAATAAAGTGAGAATCAAACGAACCAGTTTTGGAGAGAAAGAGGGGCTGTGAGCCAGTGAGAGAGAGCGCGCTTAACGAGGGGGTTGGTGAGAGAGAACTTGAGACTCTGATGAGTCATCACGTAGAAGTTCTTTTTTTATTCTGCCGCTCGTTTGGGAGACCACAAATAAATAAATTTAAATAATCAGATTAATATTATCATACAACCTTCTAGATGCATGCCCTTCCACTCTATTTTCTTATATTTATTAATTCCGGAAGTTCACAAACTTTTTTTTTTTTTTTTTTGTTGAAATTTAGGAAGTCCACAAACTTGAGCAATAAGTTTCTCTCACAAATTTACAGCCCAACCTAACAATACTCTCCTTTTTTTTTTTTCGTTTAACGAATAAATTTACAAGTCAACCTAACTCTACTCAATTAACAACGTTATGTTTGAAGGTTAAATTGATCACAAATAATCTGTAAATAATGGTTAAAAAATAATAAATAATAATAAAAATAGTAAATAGTTTGTAAAATGTTTTGAAGTAATTTGAGGTTAACTTACAAACCTAGCTTAAATTTACAAGTTTTTATTAATCATGTGATATGCACATAATTTTTTAAAAAAATTCAAATAAATCTCATAAAAACTACTTTATAAATTAATATGATTTGATGTAGTAGAACATATTAACATTGATCTGAGTTAATATATTGAAGCACATCAATTTATATTACTTTTAGACAGTCAAGTGACATGAGGATGAAGATGGGAAAAACAAACTCTGTCTTGGAGATTTCTTGAGATATCGCAGCACTTTATAAGCAACATTGTGATGGGAACTTGTGCTGATGCCATGTATTGACTTAAAAGATTAATTGAGTAGGAGAGGTCAAGTCGTGTAATAGTGAGATAGAGGAGTTTGCCAACCAGTCATCTGTATTCCCTAGGATCATTCAGCAATCGACCTTTATCTGTGCACAATTTAATATTTGGATCCATTGGGATTAAACTTGATTTACAACCAAGTAAACCAGCATCATGTAATATATCTAATATATATTTTCGTTGACAAATTTGTATCCCAGTAGGATTTCGAGCAACCTCTAAGTCTAACAAATGACCAAGATCCTTGAACTTGGTAGCTAAAAAAACCTCTAAATCAGAAACAACTTTGAGATCATTAGAGGCCACTATAATATCATCAACGTAGACGAGTAATGCAATGAATGAAGGGCCATTTCCTTTGGTAAAAAGACTGTAGTCAGCTCGAGATTGATTGAAACCAAATTAAAGCAAAGATGAGGAGAATTTAGCATACCATTGCCGATAAGTCTGCTTGAGGCCATACAAACTTTTATTTAACTTGCAAACTTTGTCTTGATTGGGAAGTGAGTAGCCAAGAGGCATCTTCATGTAGACTTCTTCTTTTAATTCCCCATGTAAAAAGGCGTTGTTTACATCAAATTGATGCAAACTCCAGCCTTTAATTGCAGCGATAGCCAATAAGGATTTGACTGTGACAAGCTTGGCAACCGGGGAAAAAGTTTCATGGTAATCGAGTCATTCCTCTTGGGTATACCCTTTAGTAACCAAGCGTGCCTTATGTCTTTCTATAGAGCTATCTGAGTTGTATTTGAGGCAAAAAACCCATTTCGAACCAATTGCTTTTTTTCCAATAGGCAGATCAACAACATCCCAAGTCTGGTTCAATTGCAAAGCATCAATCTCATCATCCATAGCTTTGCGCCATTCTAAAAACTTCATGGCTTGAGAATAGGAGGTGGGTTCGGGATTTTAAAGGATGGCAGCGGCAAATGCAGCATGTTTTGGAGATAATTTGTTATTAGTTAAATAAGAGGACAGAGGATAGAGAGAAGTATTACCTTTTATTTTGGAGTTTGACCGTGAAGTAGGAGTCACAATGGCCTGTTGACAATAGTAATCCTACAAGTGGGAAGGTTGTTTCTTTGGTCGAGTGGATCTTCGAGGTGTAGAGGGGATGTTAGGAGGAGTAATTTGGGAGGTGAGTGACTGTAGGTGGATAAAGTGGTAGGGGAATGGGCCTGGGAGGTAAAAATGGAAGTGTTAGGAAGGGAAGAAATGTGTGTAGGTAAGGGATTGTTTGGGCCAAGAAGAGGAAAGAATGGTGTGAAATGTGATTGGCTGTTGTAATTATTGGAAATGGAGGATGGTTTGTAAGGAAAAATGTGCTCATAGAAGATGACATCACGGGAATGAAAGATGGAATTGGTGGCTAAATCCATCAACTTGCAACCCTTGATTCCAAAAGGATATCCAAGTAAAATGCATTGTTTAGCTCGGGAGTCAAATTTGTGGTGGTTTTGTTTAATATTTGATGCATAACAAAAGCATCCAAATGTCTTCAAGTGAGTATATGTTGGTGTTTGTTGAAAGAGGAATTTATATGGAGTGTTGTTTTGTAGATTAGAGGAAGGGGTGCGGTTGATAAGGTAAGTGTCAGTTAAAACAAGATCATTCCAAAAAGAAAGTGAAATGCCAGATTGAAAATGTAATGCTCGGACAACATTAAGAATGTGTTGGTGTTTGCATTCGACAACACCATTCCGTTGGAGACTCTCAACACAACTTTTTTGATGAATTATTCCTTGTTTTGAATAGAAATTTGTCATTGCAAATTTAGCTCCATTATCTGAGCAAATGATTTTAATTTTGGACTGAAATTGGGTCTCAATGAGATAACAAAAAGATTGATTGAGATTTATTTTTCATTAAATACAACCAAGTGCATCTTGTGTAGTCATCTATGATGGTTAGGAAAAATCTAGATGCATCATATGCTACTTGAGAGCAAGGCCCCCCATATGTCACACTGTAGGAGATCAAAAGGTTTGGAAGTGTGATGTTCACTTGATTGAAATGGTAGGCGGTGATGCTTAGAAAAATGATAGACATTACAAGGTGTATTTGTATTTATAACAGCAAGATTATGTAAGTCTTTTTGTAACGAGGAAAGCCTTGAATTGGATAGATGACCCATTTGACAATGCCAAAGCTGCTGGTCATTGGGATGGAAAGTAACAGAGTTAGAAAAACAAAATTGACTACATGGTAAAGCAGAAAAAGCAGTGGAGAGGGCAGTAGGTGAAATAGTTGTCAACTGGAGGTGGTATAGACCATTGTGAAGCTCACCTTTTCCAATCGTGCTCCAAGAAAAAAGGTTCTGTAAATAACACTCATTAATGAAGAATAGTAGATAGCATGAAATATCTTGTGTTAATTTTCTAGCTGAAATCAAATTGAAATTGAATGTAGGGATGCATAAAGCATCATGAAGAATGAGTTTGTCACTGAGATGGGCAGTGCCTTTGTGAGTGACTTGTGCATGATGACCATTTGGGAATTTGACATTAAGAGGCACGTGAATGGGTGGACTGGCGTAAAGGGAGGAGCAATAGATCATGTGGTCTGCTGCTTTTGTGTCGATTATCCAAGGGATGGTAGTGTTTGGTGGAGAATTCGATTGAAAGGCTGAGAAACAGAAATTCATACCAGTCATGGTAGAAGCCGAGGGGCAGGAAGGTGTGGGATCAGTTTGAACCTGGTTAACATAAGGTTGTGTAGGTTGAGATTGTAGCAAAGCCAGAAGATGTTGATATTGTGCCTTGGTGAGAACAGCTTGGGAATCCTCATTGATTTGTTCTTGATTGGATAAGTTGACTTGGTTAGCAAAGGAGTCTGGTGCTTTGCCTCGACTAGATAGTTTATGGCCAGGTGGATAGCCATGCAACTTAAAGCAATGTTCAGTAGTGGGTACACATGGGTTTCTCAAGAGTTGGGTTGGCCTTAAAACATTTTTCCAGGAAATGGCCAGGAATTTTATAGTGGTTGCAAAAGGATCTTTCTCACGTTGGAGAGCCATATGGTTTGGGGTTGTCTCAGTTAGAGAAGAAAGTGGATTTTGCTGCTAAGGCAAGGATATCATGTAAAGTGGGAGAGTTGGAAAGTTGCTTGCATTTTTCCTCTTATTGAACCAAGGCATAAACTTCACTCAAGCTTGGGATAGGTTTAATCAAGATAATTTGAGCTTTGATATTGGTAAATGAATCATTAAGTCCCATTAGAAACTACATGGTCCAATCACGTTGCTGGTGCTCAAGGACACTTTTCATGACACCACAAGTGCATGATGGGAGGGAGTCAAAATTGAGAAGTTAATCGAGAAACCCTTTTAGTTTTGAGAGATAGAGGCTTACAGAATCATCACCTTGAATCAAAAAATTAATGGACTGCTTGAGTTCGTAAATTCGAGGACCATTATTTTGTGCAAATCGTTCTTCCAACTCAAGCCATAGGTCATGAGTGGTATCAACATACATGAAGCTATTTTTTTATTTTTTTATTTCCAATGACATTGCATTTTGAAGTCAAGTTATCACCATGTCATTGCATTCAAGCCATGGTTCTAACAAGGGATCGTCAGGAGTAGTAGGTTCTCGTAAGATACCATTAATAAACCTCAATTTCTTTTTGATTCATAAGGAGCGACGAACGGTGCGTGCCCAGGAATGGTAATTATCAGCGGTGAGAAGGTAGTTGGTGAGCAGAGTTGTAGGTCCATCATTTGGATTAAGAAAGTATGGGGTAGAGAGATCTTTAGGATTTTTGTTGGTTGAGGGAGGGGGAGGAGGAAGTGGTGGGTTATTGTTGTCCGAAGCCATTATGGCTCTGGTACCATGTTAGTTTTGGTTCTGATAAAGAAGAAAGCAGAAGAATGAATATGCTTTGTATTGATAAAACTGTCGCCTTACAAATATGGTTATTTGCTCTATATATAATATTGAAAGAAGGCAAAAAGAATAAAGAATATATGCCTAACAAACTCTACAGAAAATCCTAACAGAATGCTATCTTTGTTTGCTTCTGGAATCATCTTGTAGATGCATGTTTTGCTGATTATTGGGATGACTCGTGGCTGCTTGCATTAACGAGGTGGCTTGCATGGTGTGCTGATGTGATGACTGTATTGCCTGATTTAATAAATATTAATGCAGTTTGTTACTTTCTCTTATGCATGTGAAAAGAAAATTGGGCAAAGGCATTGTTAGGCAAGGAAAATGACTCGAAGACAAAGACAAGATAAAGTTTGACCAGACCTGCACGGAATCTTTTTCTTTAAGGATGATCTATTTCACGATGTTTCACCTTATTAATAAATATCTGTTATTTTAAATAAGTTGTAAGATGTACTGGTTGTGCATTATAATCCTTATGTTCAAATTATATTGCTAATATTAGTCATACTACCTGGGGCTGTGCAAATGATCCCTAAGTCCGATGGGTCCGTCTAAAGTGGCTTGACCCGACCCGCATTTTGTCGGGTTATTATACAATCGGGTCTCAACCCGACTACCAATTTAAAAATAAATAAAAACAAAATCCAAACATACCAAGACCCGGATTTGACCAGCTCCTTTTCATTTTTCAATTATTATTTTTAGTTTTGTGTTTGCTTTTTCCTTTTTATTTCTACCTGTTTTCTAAAATTTTTTAGTTTTAATTTCTTGTATTTGCTTTACTCATTTTTTTTTTTAAAATTAAAGAATAGCTTATAACTGAATTTTTAGTTTTTATTAATTTTTAATTTATTACTATATATATGATTAAAAAAAAAAACTTGATAAGATCTTGATCTTTACCGATATAATTTAATTGCGGTTGAGATCAATAATGATAAAATGATAGGGAGAACATTTTAAACTTTTAATTCCCAAATTTTCCGACCAAATAAGTTTTAATAATCAAAATAAAAAGAGAACAAAAAAGTACATGAAAACAATCTTAAGATATATTTTTTTAGTCACAAATATTATTTAGGCTCCTTCAATTTGGTTATCAATTATACCTTCCGTTTAGTTATTAAAATGACGTTTATTAGAAGTGGCAATATGTGACACGACCTGTTAACCTAATATAAACATGACACGATAATAACGTATTTAGGTTTAGTCTTAAAGGGTTCGAGTCAAAACAGATTGATTATGATGAAGACATTGTAATTTAATAAACGTTAATGGTTGCGTTTATTAACTGTTCGGGTTAATTTAATTGCGCTTATTAACTCTTATTGTACTATTTGAACACAAAAAAAAAAAAAAAAAAAACCATTCGAACAGTTAATAAGTGCCAACCATTTGAACAATGTAATAAAGACATTCGAACGTAATGCATAAACTACATTCGAACAACCATTGGACAAATCGAACATTACATAACCGTTTGAATAAACACTAAATGTTCAAATGAATTTGAATAGTAAAATATTCGAACATCAAAATTGACGTTCAAACTATCAACTAAATACGTTTGAACATTAATATATTTATTCGAACATTCAACTATATACGTTCAAACATTATATAACATTTGAACTTAAATTATGATGTTCGAACATAGTGTCGTTCGAACCGAGGTTATTCAATCGAACAAATAATCTAACCCATTCAAACTTCTTCATCGTTTGAATGTGTAAATTTTATCGTTTGACAGACTTTCTCGGATGAAATAAAAACGTCCAAAAAAAATTTCATAATTTTTGTCTCGAAAAACCTTTCTGGACAGTGATATTCGGACAAATTTATGATGCTATTTTTTTTTTTTTTGTCCTAAAACTGCTTTAGGACGAAATAGTTTTTTTTTTTTTTTGGATGAAAATTTTCGTCCCAAAAGAGACAAACTGTTGTAGTGATATTGCTTGTATCTTGAATATTGTTATCCTCAAATGGCCATGAGTTGGATATATATTAGATATCTTATATGTTACGTACTTATTGTTTTAGTAATTCATTTTCACTAAAATTTCGTACATGGAATTTATTGTAGTTGTTGTTAGCTTAAATTTTATATACTAATAAGAATTTTTTAAAAATAATACTATAGATAATTTTAAAAAATGGCATTGGAATTGATTGCTTGGGAGAGAGTAGCTGTGCTATTTTGACCCGAAAACTTAATTCTATTTTTAATTTAGAGTGATCATGTAAAAGTTTAAATTAAAATAAAATAAAAAATTAATAAATTTTGCTATTTGAAAGGTCGTGTATAAATGCATCACTTATTTTGGATCCACTATAATTATGAAAAATTAAAACAACAATATATATTTATTTTTTTTTATCATTTGTTGGTTCTACTTTAGTAGTATACTATATATAAGGCTTGCAACTATATTTTTTTAAAATTATTTATTTTGATAAAGTGACACATTCCATGGATTGATTTAAAAAGGAATGATATGAACATCATTATAAATATGTAATAATTGATATCGAATAAATAAATAGAATATTTTGTTTGTGATCATTAATAAATAAAAAGATCATATCCATTCGTTTTTTTGTCGGATATATCAAGGAATATAAATTGGTCGTTGTGTGATTTCTTCGGCACTAATCTCCTCAGTTCACTTTATATCAAGGAATCTCACATCCGCAAAGTTTGCACGGAAAGGTTCAAACTTGCCTCAATGTGAACAAGGGAATCAAGGAATCTCACATCCGCAAAATGTTTGCACAGAATGGTTCTAACTTGCCTCAATGTGAACAAGGGAAGAAAGAGGGAGAAGCAGTACCCAAGTTCCCAACTCTACTCGTGGAAGATGGCGAGTTTCAAGGTTGAAACTTTGACTCGCTTTCGGATGACGTTGAGTTTGTTGGTTGTATCCACAGTTTCAAGAAAGAGGAATCTCCTGTGCGTTCATTAGATAGTTTCGTATTTTAATTGAGATGAAATGAGATGATTTTAAATGAATTAAATAAAATATTATTAAAATATTATTTTTTAATATTATTATTATTTTAAAATTTGAAAAAATTAAATTATTTATTATATTTTATATAAAAATTTAAAAAAATTATAATAATAAAATAAGATGAAATGGATTAAGGATAGATTTGGAGGCAAAGACAAGATCAAGAATTCAATTTTCAGATAAAATATAGAAAAATTCTTGAGAGCAGTCACTATTGGCAGTAGCTACTTTTACACACAATATATGGTTTCATCCAGATCGTCTATCTCTTAAAGTTAAAATTATGAGAAGAAAAATAAGAAAAAGAGAAGAAGCCACATAGTGAGTGCAAAGTGTGCACTACTATAGTGGCTTCTCTCTAGTATTATTTTAAAATATAATAAACAATTCAAATTTTTTAAAATCTTAATTCAACACTTTCAAATTTTAAAATAATAATAATATTAAAAATAATATTTTACATTTTCATCTAAAATTAAAAATTGTCACCTCAAAATCCAAATATACGTGAACATGTCTGCGAGAGATGTACGAGTATTAGTCATTTTTATTTTATTTTTTAATTCTCATCAAGCTCTGTTTCTCATCTAATTTGCTCTATAAATTAATCCTCTCCGTCCCTCGGAGCCCCATGCCCTGTCTCCTCGCTCTCTCTCTCTAGCATGCTCTGGTTTTTTGCGCAAATCGGATTCATCCCACACACTTGATTCGCAAATCGAATTCATCCGTGTTTTTTGCGCGTGTAGTCTGTATAGTTCCGGTCTCTCTCGCTTCTTCTTTCGGTCGTCCGTCACCGGAATCTTCAACCGGACCTAAGCCACAGATTCGCAACGGGCAATATTTGCAAACCATCGGAAGTCCCTGTGGTCTTGTCTGGGCAACCAAATACTTTTTAAGGCCAGAACCATCGAAAGTCTCTGTGGCCTTGTCTCGGTAGTTTCTTTTATCCTTTTCCAATTCAATTCTTGAATCCTCTCGGTCTCTCGGAAGCCCATGCCCCGTCTCCTCGCTCTCTCTCTCTCTAGCATGCTCTGGTTTTCCTTTTCCTCTAACCTTTTGCAACGCACTGCAACATTATCAATTATTATATATATTTTACCATTGACGAGTACGATCTCATTTTTTGTTTTGTAGTTGTTTGTTTTGTCGCGGGTCTAATGGTGAAACCTTTCTCGAGAAACACCAGACTTGAGAACCATTCTAAGGAACCACTGAAGGTTGTTGTGGAAGTGGAATATGGGCAGTTTCCAGGAACAGTGCTTCTAACAATCCCACCGGGTGAGCACAGGTACATGTGCTACGCCGATTTGGGGATTGAATACAATGGTGGACGTCTTGTAGAAGTGCTTTTTTACATCGGAGACCGGCAGACGGAACCTATATTGACATCGGAGATAAGGGATCATGAGAAAATCATATTCTTCAAACGCAAGGATGGAAGCATCGCCCACAATCTAATCAAGGGAAGTATGATCAAGATGAACGGGTAATTCCCTTTATTTTATAACTTGTTCAGATGGGACACCAAGTAAAATTATCGGAGATGGAATTTTGATTGAGAGAGATGCTTTATTTTTCTCCTCTGTTATGTTTTGAGTTACAGGATAGTTATATCGATGAAAGGCGTGGTGAAAAAGATCAAGTCATCGCTGATGTAGATTGGTTTCGAATACCCGTCGGTAATGGTATGATTGAGCATGTGTTATGGCTCAGTTCTGGAGGAGTATTGCTTGGGTGTTCAGTTCTGAGTTATAGAGTGGAAGGGAGAAGATCTTCTCCAAGTTAGGTGGGTTGGTGAAGAGAGCAAAAGTCGATGGAAACTAACCGGTGGAAGAAACAAGTGATGCGGTGCCGTTTTACATGAATAAATGAAGTGTCGCTTTTTGATCGGTGGAAGACACGGCCTGAAGGGGAGTTTGTTAAAAGTAGTTATTTTCCTTTTGTGTTATTTCCGGTTGAAAATTAGATATAAGAAGGCAAGGGGGACGCAGGGAAAAGGGGTATGGAATATCCCGTCTTGTTAATGTTCTGGAATGAAGTTTCATATTTTCTATGTAATAGCATCTATTGTTACTCTGCTCAACATTTTTACATATTAGCATCCATTATTACTCTGTTTTCTGGGTTGGTATTTTGGATTCATAACAACTTGACGACGACAAGCGAGTTCTTTAGCTTCGCTAGGGACATGTCTGTGTGTTTGTAGAAACTTCATGGGAAGAGTGATAGACATGTCTTTTCTTATTAGTTAGTTTTGGGATTCTTTTGTTATTTCTAGACTGTTTATTGCAAGAGTTATTCTTCTGCCTCAAGTAATGATTATTTCAACTCTCTTTCTAAAACATGAATAATTTCTCCAACTCAATTAAGTCAAAACTCCTCCTCCACATAACATTAGTTTCCACTTTCCAGTCAACCCATGATTCTAACTATGTGGATGTATGACCGGGTCCATCTTATCCCAAACCCTCAAATTTCCTATGCTAATCCATAACTCTCTCTCTCTTCATTACATTTTTGTCCAAGTTTTTCAGTTCGTTTGACCATTGAAATCATTTAATTAATCAATCACGTCACTTGTTTCTAGAAATTTTAATCACTGAGGGACCAATTGTCATGAATACTATCGATTACACTAATCACTTTTCTAACTAGTTGTGATGAGCATTAGTATTAGTATTGGTGTAGTTAACTTTTTAGGCAAATTTTGGATAAAATGTCACTTTTGAAATTTTTGTCCATCTATAATAATTTTATATTCCATATTGAATTAGCCATATCACTAGTTATAATAGTAAAATATTATTTTTTTTTTAAAAAATTTATCTATACATTAATGTATATCTTTTATATGTTTTTATCTCGTTTTATTTTTATTTTTCTTCTCATAGTTTCCAATAATCTACATAAAGAGTATTTTTACTAATATTCTTTTCCTTAATCATTAAATAAAATAAAAAATTAAACAAATCAAATATAAAAAGAATAGTAGATAAGTAGTAATATAGTAATCTTCAAGGGAATTCTATAAATAAAGAAAAAATCTAGTTGTAAGCGATTCTGCGTATTAATATGTACACCTATTTAATATGATTAGTCAGAAATTTTACTTTATTGAAAACGGTGCTAATTTAAATTTAGAATATGAAAACAATAATATTAATATGCAGATACGTGAAGTTGCTTGTATATAACAAAACTCAGGTTTGGTGAAAGGTGAAAAAATGCAATGCCATTTGAAAACAATAATTTAAAAAAAAAAAAAAGAGAGTTGTCCGTACAAGTAGCTGCCACGTCGGATAGTCTTCTAGAAAAATATTGAACCCACCTGTAAAATTGGACAGGTTCATTTCCATCATTTTATCAGATAAGCGTTGTATAGGGTCTGAGTTCATCTTACTCGTAAATCGTAACATGGTCAATGGTGAGGTTCATTGTGGGGCCGTTTGATTTTTGTCCTAAGCTTTCTCCAACAAACCTAGGCAAGTCAAACAAGCACCCTCACATTTAAATAATTAGCTTTTTTTTTTTTTTTTTAATCAAGCTTAGATATTTATAAATAAGAAGTTTAAGTTACAGAACTAGGAGGATCCTTACCATTATCAATAAGTACAATACTAGAAGGTAAAATAGCTATTAGAATGCGACCAATCACTTTGTTGGTTGCGGCCCATTGTGCCACAGAATGCGCAAATCAATTTTGAGATTGATTTATTTTTTTTAAAACACCATCCTTTATAAGAGAACATGATAAGAGCAATATCTTCATAGATGGTAGAAATTTGTTAGACTGATCATGACCCTTAGATTGCTGAGACTACAAGAAGAGAATCTCCTTCAATTATGGCATCTGGAAAATTTAAATGTTTAGCTATATTGACTGCAAGTCTTGCCGCAATTGCTTCCACTACTACTAGAGTTGTTGTTTCAATATCTTCTGTCCATATTTCAATTGCACTTCCTTTAGAATCACGACTTATTGCAGAGGCCAATGAGAACGATGATCTGACTGACGCATCAAACGAAATACTTATAGTGTTGAGATGAGAGTTTTACCGTAGTTGTGGTTGCTTTTCTTTTAGTTTCATTTGCCAAGCAGATAGATATTCTTGGTAAAGGAAACCCAATTGATTTATAGCTTTCCTAATAGATAAGCTGTTTGATTATGGACTATATCATTTTTCAATCTCCAAGTGAAACCCAATATCAGAACTGCAAATAGCTGGAAAGGGTGCACTTCTTGTGAGCTTAATCCTAGCTTTAGCTTTGGATTAAGAATGAAAGATATCCAATCATGTTTTGTAACAATTGCCAAGGAAGACAGATTCAGTGGCCACTTGCTTTGGCTCCATAAGATTCTTGATACAGGACGTTCCAGAAAAAGATGAAGTGGCGCTTCTTCTTTCTCATTAGACAAATGGCAACTAAAGGAAGGCATAGATGATATGAAGTTCTTTAGCCTTCCTCTAGCTGGAAGTAAATCCCAGAGAATTTTTCACAAAAGAAGTTTATGACAATCATGGATTTTTAGTTTCCAAATC
This sequence comes from Pterocarya stenoptera, assembly GCA_003123785.1. Taxonomy (NCBI): domain Eukaryota; kingdom Viridiplantae; phylum Streptophyta; class Magnoliopsida; order Fagales; family Juglandaceae; genus Pterocarya; species Pterocarya stenoptera. The sequence continues at coordinate 124,038 of QEOT01004839.1, read as the reverse complement.
TTTTTTATTTGAAAATTAGGGAAACTTACTTGAAGAGCACAACCAATATTTGCTGCCAAGTGATAAGTTGTTTTGACAATGAACTTCCCACATTGAGTTTTAATCCATACACTGCAATCTTCTCTTAAGTTTGAACGAGACAATGGTATTTTAAGTATCTCTCTAATACCTTCCCATTGGAAGAAGTTGAGCATTTTCTGAAAATTCTAAGAGTGGGTTGTATTGTTGATGAAGTCAGAAACTTTAAAGGAATGTGATAATTCCAAGAGATAGTTAAGCGGTTGTGGCTTAAAACTTTCTAAGAAAGGAATCCATGGATCAAACTAGACTTTCATTGAATTTCCGTTAGAAATTGATTGCACATACCTTTTTCTAATACTCTTCTTGTTTGCAATAAATTTCTCCAAAAATAGGAATTTGTAGCTTTTGATGTCACTTGCCAGAATGAGTTTGTTAGCAGATATTTTTTCGAAAGAAGCTTATGCCATATATTTGTGCTTGGTTGACTCATTTCCTATCCCGTCTGGCTAGCAGTGCAACATTTATATTTTCCGTTAGCCTCAATCCCAAACCTCCGTCTTTTTTTGATTGACAAATCGAGTTCCATGATTTTAGATAAAACTTATGCTTTTGATCCTTATTCGTTTCCCACCAGAAATTTTTAAAGCATGTATTCATCAATTTACACACGGATTTTGGTAGAAGATGTGTGGAAATTTGATATGTGGGAATTGTGCTTGCCACTATGCGAATTAGCATCGTTCTGCCTGCCTGTAATAAGAGTTTTGACTTCCATCCTTCTAGCTTATGATTGATCTTCTCCAGCAGTTCTCTATAACTTTCTTTCTTCGACCTACCAAAAGAGGTTTGGATTCCTAAATATTTCATACTGGATGTAGTTTCCTTATACTCCAACTTCCCAAGAATGGCTCTCTTTGTTGCTTGATTTGTATTTCCTGTAATGAAGATTGATGATTTTCCATTACTGATTCATTGGCCTGACCATGCCTGATATTTTTCTAGATTCACATATATGGACCTTACTGCACTTTCTTTTGCTTTCCCAAATATGATGAGATCATCTGTGAAAAATAGATGGGAAATTGGTAGACAATTTATGCAAAGTTTAATACCTTCAATGTTGTCTTTGGCCTTTGATTTGGCAATTTATCTTGATAGAACTTCTGTACATAATATAAATAGAAATGGTGAGATAGGATCACCCTGTCTAAGTCCTCTTTCTGCTTTGCAAAAACCTCTCGGAGAACCATTTATAAGAATTGAGAATGATGTCGTTGTAATGCATTCTCTGATAAGGTTGATCCACTGACTATTATAACCTAGAGCCTTCATCACTACAAATAGGAAATTCCATTCTATAAAATCAAAAGCTTTCTTCATATCTAGCCTGATCACCATTTGGCCATTCTTCCCTTTCAATTTCTTTAGATGATGAAAAAGCTCATGCGCAATAATGGAGTTCTCTTTAATATTGTGACCCGGAACAAAAGCTGTTTGAAATGTGGAGATTATACTTGGAAGTGTTGTCTTCAGCCAATTTTTCAGGATCTTTGTGATAGTTTTATAGATAACATTGGTTAAGCTGATTGGCCGGTAATTTTGCGGTGAACTCGGATTTGGCACTTTTGGGATTAAAGCAATATTTGTATGATTCATTTGTTTCAGTATCCTCCCACTTCGGAAGAAATTTTAAACTGCTGCAATGACTTCTTTGTTGATAATATTCCAATAATGCTTATAGAAGAGAGCTATCATACCATATGGACCTGAAGCTTTGTGATTTGGAATTTGTTTGATCGCACCATAGATTTCATCTTCAACTGATCAAAGCTTTTTAACGATAATAACATTTCTCCTAACTTTTGGAGGTAGCTCCGAAAAATCTTGCTCCGGCTGGAGTTTCACATTTCACGTTGTGCACCTTTGTCAAACTTCGACTTCTTTAAGCTAGTATCATGCACATGGATTCTCTTATACAACAAACTGAAGCACTATCTTGGGAAGATCTTAATCTCAGCTTAGCAGAAGATCCTACAAAAGAAACAGCAGATTTGGCGTTAATAGGAAGAATTGTAGCAACAAGGCCTCTCAACAAGATTTCATTGCATGCCACTTTCAAGGCAGCATGGAATTATCTCAAAAAGTTTCATATTGAAGATCTGGATGCAAACAAATTCCTTTTCACTTTTCAGTCAGCAAGGGACAAACAAAGGATTCTAAGTAAAGCTCATTGGAATTTCAAAGGCCATCTATTGATCCTCAAAGATTGGCCATCTGGATTAACCTGGCAAGAGATAAGCCTTAACTCATTAGTCTTTCATATTCAAATTCATGGTCTTACTCTTAATCATACTTTTGTCGAAAATGCTATAAAGATTGGGAAAGCATTAAGAACATTAATGGACATAGATGTTGATCCAAACTTCGGTATCACTTGTAAAAAGTTTGTTAGGATCAAAGTAGAACTAGATATCAATCAACCATTCAAACAAGGTTTCTGGCTTGATAGAAACAATAATATTGATACATGGGTTTCCTTCAAATATGAGAGGCTCTAGGATTTTTGCTATGCCTGTGGTAGGTTGGGTTATTCTCAGATTTTCTGCAACTTTCTAAAAATTATCCCTGATCCATTACCCTATGGCACGTGGTTGAGAACTGAATACCATGGTTCAGGAATTTGCATCCCTCCTCAGCAAGATCAAACTTCATTTCCTAGATCCTCTCACTCAGGAAATCTATCTGAAGAAGGGAATCTCATTGAAAATTTGATTTCTACTAAAACTTTAGAAAGACAAGGCACTATGGTTTTCCAAGGACCGACTTATGTTAATGTTAATAGCAATTCGGTTGCTATGGTTTTAGATCAAGATTTAGAGATCAACAAGGTGAATCATCTCTTAGATATTGAAAATATCGGAAAAGGGAAAGGGAAAGGGACTTTAATCAAAGACCAAGAAAGGCCTCCAAACAAAATCATCAATTTTCCCTCTATTGATACGCCTACAAGATTTTCATCCCATAAAGCTCTATTAACAGACAAAGAATTAATTGATAAATCAAAGTTTCTAGGGCATAATGTTAAATTCGAAGACCAGAAAATTGTAGAGTCCATGTCGAAATTGGATGATATCACCTGGAAGGAAACAATCGAAAAGCATGCAGATCATGGTGGCGCCAAAAATATGAAGGAATCGGCACTTGCAGATCATGGTGGTGCTAAAAATCTGAAGGAATCGACACTTGCTGGCGGCTCTTCCTCAAGCTCATTGTTCACCATCCCTGTAGATTATAAAGAAAACCCATTTGCCAACCCACTCTCATTTAATTCGACAGTTAATACATTCCCACCCAAGTTGTTCACATCAATCAATCCGAACATGCAAACCTATTCCCATCTGACATAACAACAACTTCTCTACAGAAACATGATGCATTCTGCTATGCAGAGTAATGTTTATCCTTATGCGTTGGCATTTGAGGCATGGTCTGATTTAAGGAGGCGTTTTCATGCTACTTCAATGAACTTCAAAGCTCATCAATCTAAATGGGCTGCACTTCCTATTTTGGCCCAGTCTACTATCCTCACCAAGGGCTTAAAATCTGGTTAGCATTTTAGTGGTATCCATGATTCTCAAGTTATACTTGAAAGCCCAATGCTTTCACCTATTTTCAGCTGCTCAATGCCCGATGAAACACAGCTCTCTGATTCGGCTCATACTATTTCTGCAATTCAGTCTTCACAGATTTGTGCTTCAAGTTCATTGAAAAGAATTATGGCTACAGCATCTGCAAAAGATATGGATATTAAAAGTAAAATTCCAAACTAATGAAAGATGCTATGGAGATCAATCTTAGCTTGGAGGAGAAAGCACATGCTACTTAACATCCTAATAAAGAATAAGAAATTAATGTGGCACAATTAAAAATTATCTACAAGATCAGCTTATTAAAGTCGAAAGAGCAAAAATAGCAAGAACAAAATGACATTATAAGTGCACTAATAAATATTGTGATAAAAAGACAAACAAATTTGAGCAAAAATCATAAATCGAGATCAAATAATAGTGGCCAAGAAGATTACCTAGTAGGACTGAGTCCTAGGACCTGTGGTGGTCCAGATATGGCGGTGAATACAGGCAAACTTGGGAAAAGTGATGTCTCGCTTGATGCACTTCATGGCAGTGTCTCCCGTCGGATTGGGGTGATGGAATTTTTAGACCATTTTTATCTATAAACAACATTCGAGCTCGAGGCCCTAAATCCTACAATCACTCCTCGCAACGCTACTATGTTGGCAGTGGTCAGGTCACTTCCGCTCAAGGCTGAATGAAATAGCCTTTGTTTGAGATTCCGGAAAGTATGAAATAAAGCTCGGCTCTGCAACTCTGCCTCTCTTGTAGAGATTTGCATGGCCTCTCGGTTAAGGCTAGTTTCTGGGTTCTTGAGGGATGGAGCAATTTTTGTAAAAGGGGAACTCATCGAAGTGCTTGGGTGGAGAACGATTGTTGCGAAAATGGCTCAAATTTGGTCACCAAGAGTGGGTGTTCGTCGTGAGTGACTTGTTGAGGAAGAGAGAGATGAAAGCTAACATTGGGAGACAGGTTTCACTGCTGGTAGCAGTGTAAAGGCACATCAAGCTACAGTACAGAAACAACAGTAAGTTTGGAATTCTTAGCAGAGTCTTGGTCTTATTGACCGTTTGGTAGTTTGGTCTTATCTCACAATGAAACTCAGATTAAAATTTCATGTTTTATCTTTGTTGCCAAATCTACCTTAAATTCAAAGTCTCAAGTCTCACTCATTCTTTATAAAAGGAAAGGTTTGGATACAAAAACCTTTTAATTCATCTCATTTCATCTCATTTAATTATTACAACTTTCTTAAATTCACATATAAAATATAATAAACAATTCAACTTTTTCAAATCTTAAAACAATAATAATATTAAAAAATAATATTCTAACAATATTTTATTCAACTTTTAACTTTCATCTTAACCCATCTTAGAGCATCTGCATCTAGATGCCTATACCATCAAATTCTCTAAATTTTAGTAAAAATTTTACCTTTTTCATAAATAATTTGAATTTGAATAATAACCAAAAATTAATAAATAAAAATAGCTGGATTGGGTGTTTATGATTGTGTCCCACAACACAGGCGTTTGTCACTAGCGCGACCAGATGTCAAAGTATTTGGTTCTAGGCCATGCAAACTCACAAAATATGGTTTTTTCTTCAACAAACTAGTATCGATTGGAGTTTCTCCATGAACAAGGTAAAGAGGGACACATACATTGGCGTTTGACCTCCATCTCCCTTCCTGTTACCTTCTTTTTTTTTAGTTAATGCCAAGGCTCCTTTCCAAAATTTAGTCACTAAAATAAATTTGTACACAACTTCTAGATTCAACAACAAAATGAATGAACACAGTCTCATAGTTTCATCAACCAATAGAGAGAAAAAAATAAAGAAGGTAAAGGTAGAGTTCACATAGCCATGAAAATGAGATAAGAAGCTTTGATACCAATTGATGAAACATTTAAAATAAAATCATGTCTATCTATTATCATAGCATGCTTAAACTAAATAGAAGAAAACGTAGCTCCTCCATGGTTAGAAGATGAGCTAACCATCACTTTTGTATATCCCGAATAATTTGGTATTTGTGTGTCAAGAAGACTTTTACTCTCTTCCCTTTGTGACACAAATGGTTGATCTCATGGAGTCTAATAGGCCAATTCCATATATATATATATATGGTGTAAGAGTAAGGGCTTCCTCAAGTGCTCACTAAATAGCCCAACCCATCATGGGCTCACATTATAACTATGCAAGTTACACATAAAAGTACAACAAGCAAGCCTCTAGACAGTATGTCTTACAAATATGGAAGTTCCCACGCAAAGTAAAGCTTCTGCAACTAGTGGGATGAATGACTAAAGGAAGGACTTGACACCATGTGTTACAAGAGGGATGAATGACTACCTTTCAAAAACTTTTATTAGAGCGGAAATAGAAGTAGCTATAAGAAAAATGGGTCCTCTTAAATCCCCTGGACCTGAAGGTTTTGGAGCTTGTTTCTACTAGAAGCATTGGCATCTAATTAGTGAGGAAGTTAGTAACTTAGTGTTGGCTTGGCTGAATGGTAATTCTTTAACTTCTCATGCAAACTTCACTTGTATAGCACTTATCCCTAAGATTAAAGAACTAAAGATGGCTAGTGATTTCAGACCATCAGTTTGTGTAATGTAGCTTACAAGATAATGGCAAAAGTGATGGCTAATAGGTTGAAAAGTATGTTAAATGAAATTATTTTCCAAACCAAAGTGTTTTCATACCTGGGAGGTTAATTACTAATAATATTGTGGTAGCATATGAGGTTTTGCACGCAATGAAAGTGAGGAAAAAAGAAAAAGTAGGAAACATGGCTATCAAGCTTGACATGTCTAAAGTTTATAATAGGATTGAATGGCCATACTTGCAAGCTGTTATGAGAAAGATGGGCTTCTGTAATGAGTGGATAGAATTGACTATGAAGTGTGTGTCAACTGTTTCCCATGTTGTTCTTGTAAATGGTAAACCAGGTGGGAGAATGAAGCCCTCAAGATGTTTGAGGCAAGGAGACCCATTGTCTTCCTATTTGTTTATACTATGTGCTAAGGGACTTAGCTCCTTGCTAAAAAACTTAGACCTAAGGGGAGAGACAAGGGGGGTGACTGTTTCAAGGGGTGGGACTTGAGTTAATCACTTACTCTTTGCTGATGACTGCATACTCTTTTGCAGAGCCAAGATAGAGGAATGGGCAAAAACTCAAGGTTTATTATGGAAATATGAAAAAGCATCAGGTCAATTCTTAAACAAGGATAAAACAACAGTTTTTTTCAACCCCAATTCAAAAGAAGAAGATAAGAGGAGGATAATGGATGGAGGTGGAGTAGTGACGAAATTTAGCTATGAGAGGTATCTGGGCCTGCTTGCAGTAGTAGAGAAATCAAAATACAATGCTTTTAGGAGCATAAAGGAGAGAGTATGGAAGAAGATTAATAATTGGAGAAACTCTTTTTGTCAACTTCAGGGAAAGAAGTTTTAGAAGTTTTAATAAAAGCAATCCTTCAAGCAGTGCCCACTTACACAATGAGTGTGTTTCAACTTCCAAAGAAGCTGTGCAGGGAGCTTAATGTTATGTCTGCCAAGTTCTGGTGGGGTAATCAACAAAAGGGGAATGATGTTCATTGGTTCTATTGGGAGAGGATGGGGAGATAGAAAGGGAAATAGGGTATGGGCTATAGGGACATAGAGAGCTTGTGAGACCCCAAAAACTTGGGTGTTTTATTTTATTTATTAGTATCGGTATTGTTTATTTTATTTTATTTTTCTTTATTTTTCTTGGTGTCCAATGGGTTTTTGTGGGTTAGAAGAGCTTTTTTTTTTTTTTTTTTTTTGAAAGTGGATTATTGGGCCAATTGGAGAGTGTGAGAAACGGGCCCAACCCGTGTGAGTGAGTGAGTTCAGCCCCTTGTTACCACGTCACCGTTTTGGCAAGAAGCCCTTAGGTCTTATCTCTTTTTCCCTCAGAGATCAAGTTGGATATTGAGGAATTTGGGAAGTGATGATCTTTTTTAGGGATTGAAAGTTTAGGTTTTGAGGAATTAGAAATAGGTTATTTTAGTATCTTAGGCTTAATTATTGAAATACATGGTTGATTGAAAATTTACGGGAATTACGTGATTATTTTATAGGTGATGATTAATATTTATTCGGCATTGTTGAGAAAATTTTTGAAGAGTTAAGAAATCCAGGTAAGCGAGGTTCCTATTCTAGGCATGGCATTTTGTTTCTGTTTTGTTCTGACCTTTCCACGGGTGTAAAACTGTGGCCTTTGTTCGGGTTGGTACCAACTTTTCTATTTCTGGTGCACCCACTTTGGAAACAAAGTGATTTTCTGCGTGGTCTTTCCTATGTGTACACTAGGGGCTCCGAGAATGATAAGGGAAAAATTCACATTCTGTTTCTGTTCGGTGGACCTCCAGAGTTTGCACAACTCTATCACAGGAGTTGAACATGGAATTATGTTCTGATATGATGTTTCAGTTATGCTGTGCCAAAGGAGTTTTGAATAAGAATATTTTTTAACTATCACTCTGATATTTTTGATAACATGTTTTGACTCTGCATTATAAAAATAAAAAGTGTTTTGTTCTGTATTCTAAACTCTGTAAATGCTCATGTTTGCATATATGTTCTCTACTTACTGAGTTGTTGATAACTCACCCCCTTTATCTTCATAATATTTTCAGATGATTTTAGTTTTTTCAGCTGAGGATCAAGACTATGAAGCATTGGGTGAGATGACTTAAGAATAGTGGATTAAGAATAGAAAGTTTTCAATGAGTATTGGTGATTTTTTTTTTTTTTTTTGTTAATTATAGTGTTGAAATGTGAGTTTAAGTGACATGTAGAGAAGTTAATATTTTTTGGGTTATTGTATTGAGGATTTGATACATGAGTATGTGTGGTTAATTAAATTTGAAGTGTTTGCGTTTGATTTGGAGCTTTTGGAAGTATATTAGCAGTGTTGGAGTTGATTATCGGGTAACATGAGTTAACTCTCTAGACCTCCGGGGACGGGGCGTTACAAAGCTTCAATATGGCTCTTTTGGCTAAGTAGGGGTAGAGGTTATTGTAGAACAAGACTAGTATGGCTGCCAAGATTCTTAAAGAAAAGTACTTCAAAGACAAGCCTCTATTGGAAGCAAAATTGGGCCACATGCCATCTTATATGTGGAGAAGTGTGATGAATGCAATGAGTCCTTTGAGGGAGGGAGTGGGATGGAAGGTAGTTAGTGATGACAGTATTAAAATATGGGGTTAGACATGGCTAGCAACAGCTTCAACTTTCTCTGTACAATCTCTAGTCTCGATTCTAAATAATGAAGCAAGAGTGTGTGAATTGATGCAATGCAGAGGGGAGTGGAATGAGTCATTGATTAGAAGAACTTTTTTAGTAAAGTGGAAGCTGATCATATATGCAGCTAGCCATTGAGTAGCATGAATGTGGAAAATAAAATGATTTGGGATCCATCTAAAAAAGGATTGTTTCTGTAAGGAGTGCATATCACTTAGAGCTAGAGGTGTCAAATCGTGTTAACGGGTCGTGTTTGTGTCATGTCAAGACATATATATTAAACTATATGAGTCAATCCTAACCCGACCCGTTAAGCTTATCGTGTCAAAATCTCAAACCCTAACAAGACGCATTAACATAACAGGTCGTGTCGTATCAACCCGTTTTGATCCGTTTATGTAAATGGGCTGAACAGACCCAAAATTAACCCGTTTAAACTAGGTAAATTTAGCATAATTTTATATAAATATTAAAATTACAATATATATTAAAAAAATATAAAATTAACTACAAGTTCAAAATTACAATCGAAACAATAAAAATATCGAAATTAAAATTCTAACAATTTTATTTTTAGGTATAAGGGTATAATCGTAATTTTAACTTTCTTAACGGGTTATAACGGGTTGATCCGTTATCAACCTGCTAAGCAATCATGTCTTATCGGGTCAATCTATTTTGACCTGAACCTATTAAGGCTAAACCCTAACTCGCTTTTATCGTATCGTGTTTATGTTGGGTTAACGGGGTCATATCACATATTGCCACCCCTACTTGGAGCTTGAAAGAAAGAAGGCTAGCAGAGGTGAAAACTCAAGGCATCCAAAGAGGGATCAAAGTTGGGAAAGCATTTGGAAAATGAATGTTCTAGGGAAAGTTTAATTATTTCTTTGGAAAGCTGTTATGAGTTTCTATCTTCCAAGAAAAACCTTTTTTTGAAGAAAGTAACAGACAACCCCTTTTGCCCCATTTGTAGAAGAGATGAGGAAACAGTTATGCATGTGGTTTGGCAATGTCTTGCAGCTTGTGATGTGTAGTCAGAGTCACATTGCAGAAGATGAAGATAGAAGAATCTGATCTACTAGCTCTGTGGGAAAAATTAGCGAAAGAGTTGAATGGTTCAGAACTAGAGGAGGTAACTGTTGTGATGTGGGGCTTATGGTCGAGAAGAAATGAGTGTATCCTTGAAGAAATGAGTGTATCTTTGAAGAAAAGTTTAAATCACCAAGTCAAGTAATAAGATTTGCTAAGCATGATCTGACAGAATACCAATTGGCTCAGCAGATATCAAAGGCAAGCAGTAGCAGGAATGAGGGGAGTCGTAGTAGAAATTTGAGGTGGGAGAAGCCAAGTCCAGGTTTTGTAAAAGTTAATTGGGATGCCGCAGTTGACAACAAGGAAATGAATGTGGGTATAGGGGTTGTAATTAGAGATGAAGAAGGGGAAATGTTAGTAGCTGTGGAGGTACAGAAGCATAATGTTGATCAACCTGCTGTTGCTAAAAGTCATGCTTTGCTGAAGGCAATGGATGTTTGCAGAGAACTCAGATTTGATAAGGTGCTTTTTGAGGGAGATGGTCAAGTGGTAGTTAATGATGTTACACAATAAAAATGAAGACTTATCGTACCATGGAAGTCTAATAGAAGGTATGAAACAGTTACTGAAGTATAGAACAGATTGGAAAGTACAGTTTACTCATAGAACTTACAATGAGGCAGCTCATATTCTAGCAAAGGAAAGTTTATTTTTACAGTCTGAATTGGTTTGGATAGAACATACACCTGATTGCATTAGAAGAATTGTAGAGAGGGAGAGATGCTGTAAACTAATACAAAGTGATCAATGAGTACAGTTTTATTTCAAAAATTATTATAAAAAAAAAAAAGGCTTCTGGAACAATCATGAAATTTGCAATATATGTCTACAATCTCATTGATTCAGCAAATCGATCACATTTATGTTAATTGTATCATTTGTTACATTGTATAGAAGAAGACGATCATGTGGATCTCTCAAAATTGCACCTTTCTATTTTTCAGTGACTTGTACCATCTAAATTATGAATACACAATATAATTGCTGGCTTGGTGTGTTAGCCAAAACCATTTCTCTACAATTTTGTTCTAAGTTTCACCTCGGAATTAGAGAGTAAAACCAATATCTTCAAGACAAGAATCTCTTACACCATTCTAAACTCCGTTTAAATATAACTCCTTAAACTACCACCTAATTTACAATCACGCATTTCAAATTATAAAAACTTAATTATAATTTTCTAGTTAATTAAAATGATAAAATTATTTCATATACCAAAATCTAAAAACAAATAAATAAAAAAAAGACCACCAAAAGGGATGGGCCAACCCAACCACGAGTTAAATAAAATAATCAACATTGATAATATTATTGTGATAGTAGTTCTAAATTATTTGATATCATCTCACGAGATGATTAAAGGATAATGAAAAACGATATTTAGCAATATTACTTTTGGCAATTCATTTGATCAAATTGTTTATGAAACCCAGAAAGGCTGTTGAATCGTTGATAGATTCGGATAATTTTTTTTTTTAGTTGATGTTGGAAATAAATAACAGTAAATATTAGCAAGTAGGCATTAGTTCGAAGATCAATTCTATGCTTTAGGGTGTGGAGTACGTTATTGGATAAAATAATCCAGCGAAATGTGAACTTCCAAAACGGCATACCCAACACCGGACCCAGAAGCAATGGCTGCTCCTTCGGCTTCGTCCCTCCACTGCCTCGGACCACCCTTATTTACGGAAAATTCCCCCCAAAAGAAACCCACCTCCACGACCACCATTTGCACCATCTTCGCCAACGAGAATAGCAGCGTTAATGAAAACTCAACTCAGCCACACCCATGTCTTGTTTCACTGGAAAAGTGCTCCAACATGTCGGAGCTCAAGGTTATCCATGCCCAAATGCTCAGGACCGGCCTTTTCTTCGACGAATACAACGCCAGCAAAGTCATTGCCTTTTGTGCTCTCCAAGACTCCGGAAGCCTCCGTTATGCCCGTTTGGCCTTTACCCAAATCCCCAATCCCCCAACCTGTAGGTGTAATTCCATTATCTGAGGCTACACCAACAAGAACTCGCCCCGCCAGGCACTTCTGTTTTACCAAGAAATGCTAACTAGAGGTCTGGCCCCTGATAGATTCACGTTCCCTTCATTGTTCAAATCGGGTCAGGATTTGTGTGAGGGCGAACAGTTTTATTGTCATTCTACGAAGCTCGGTTTCGCTTCAGATTCTTATATTCAGAACACGTTGACGTATACGTACTCCCAATGCGGGTACTTGGTTTAAGCTCGCAAGGTGTTTGAAAAAATGGTGGAGAAGAGTGTGGTGTCTTGGGCAACCATGCTTAAACCGTATGCGCTATGCGATCAACCAGATGAAGCTGTTAAGATTTTTTGAGAGGATGGAATTTGAGGGCGTGAAACCTAATGAGGTTACTCTGGTTAATCTGTGAGTGCATGTGCTAGATCGAGAGATTTGGGATTGACAAGACGGGTGCACGAATACATTGATGAGAATGGTTTTGGGTACCATGAGGTCCTAATCACGGCTCTTATGGATGTTTATTGCAAGTGTCGTTGTCTGTCACTTGCTCCGGAATTATGTGACAACATGCCCATAAAAAACTTGGTTTCTTGGAACATAGTCATCAATGGACATGTTGAGGATAGTGATTTCGAGGAGGCCTTATTACTCTTTAAAGAGATGCAACTCGAGGGCCTCAAGGGGGATAAAGTCAGCTTCTTGATTGCTTGTACCCATTTGGGTGCCCTTGAGCTTGGTAAATGGTTGCATGCCTATATTGAAAAGGAGGATACAGGTGGATGTTGCCTTGGGAACATCACTTGTTGACATGTATGCGAAGTGTGGGAGCATAGCCATTGCAATGAGTGTATTCCAAGAACTGCCTGATAAAGATGTTATGACTTGGACAGCCTTGATTGTAGGTCTTGCAATGTGTGGTCAAGGAGAGAAGGCATTGGTGTATTTCTCTGAGATGCAGATTGCAGGGGTGAAACCAGATGCAATTACCTTTGTAGGGGTCTTGGCAGCATGTAGTCATACTGGATTTGTAGATGAAGGGATTTCAATTTTTAACTCAATGTCCAAGACATTTGGCATTCAGCCTAGCATTGAACACTACGGTTGTATGGTTGACATATTAGGCCGAGCTGGCCGCATAGCTGAAGCAGAGGAGCTGATACAGAACATGCCAATGGCACCAGATCAATTTGTTTTGAGAGGACTTCTTGGTGCCTGCAGAATCAACGGCAACCTTGAGGCTGCAGAAAGGGCAGCTCAAAAGCTTATCGAGCTTGACCCAAACCATGGAGGAACATATGTGCTTTTATAAAAATTATATAGCTCGTCAAGGAAGTGGGAGGAAGCTAAAAAAGTCAGGGAACTCATGGCAGAAAGAAACATAAAGAAGCTGCCAGGTTGCAATTTGATTGAAGTTGATGTTGTAGTTCATGAATTTGTAAAAGGCGACTCAACACATCCGCAATCTTCACTGATCTATGAAACGTTGGAGGACATGATTAACCGATTAAAGAAAGAGGGTTATGTTCCTTATAAATCAGAAGCGTTGTTTGATATTGGATGAAGAAGAAAAGGAGACTGCACTTAGCCACCATAGTGAGAAGCTGGGAATTGCATTTGGGCTTTTAAGTACCGTCCCTGGGACCCTGATTCGAGTTGTGAAAAACCTTCACGTGTGCCGTGATTGCCACAACACAACCAAACTCATTTCCAGGGTTTACGAAAGAGAAATACTAGTGCGGGATAGGAATTGGTTTCACCATTTCAAGGGTGGAGTTTGTTCGTGCAGCGATTTTTGGTGATGCAAGACTCATCCAATACTCGAGAGCTTTCACAATTTTTCTGCATTCTGTACATTCACATAGATAAGTTTCTTTTTCGACCCTTGTATCCATCCTGTTTATCGTTGTGCATTAGTTATATGTTCATATTCATGCCTGTGCCCAAGCTTGTCTATTTGAAATATAACTGGTCATAGTGATGGAGAATCTAAGTAATTTTGTTCCAGATTATGTTTATAGCCTGAATAACCTTATGATGAGGTGATGTGGCCGTGGTAATACCATCCATGAATTCCCTCAAACTACCATCCAACTAGTAATCACCCCACAAGCTACTGAGTTTTACAATTACCCTTCAAATTATCAAAAACTTGTAAAAGCACCCTAGAGAAACTATGCAAATTCCAAGCAAGAAAATAAACTTGGAAACTAGGTTTCCAATCGTCTAAGATCTCACGCATCACCAATAAGCTGAACTGAACTCTTCACGGTTAAAATTAAACAGCAAGATTTCCCAACACTTTGCCCTTACAGACAATTTTCTCAGTGACACACAATAAGATTTCATCCTTATTATAGAAGGCAAAGACTCGAACTACCCTGTTCTTGGAGATAACTACATGGTATTAGTTATAACAAGAACAGAACAATTTTTTACGTCCGAGAATAATCTGGTGTAATGATGTTTCCCTTACAGAGAGAAGAAACAACCACAGGTTCCGCAATCAACAAGCTTACTTAGCTGCTTTGAGTGATACGACTACAAGGTGCATGAATGGTCCTCAGTTCGGTTGGGCAAAACATGACTTTTGTTTTCAATAAATAAAAGCTTAGTAACACAAGAAGAGGGAAGGGTGACCGTAGAAAGAAAGAAGTACATGCAAACATTACGCCGTAAATCAATAAGAAAGCACCATATAATCGTAAAAGATAATAAAAATCACAATCATTTGTCCCTGTTGAAATATGCAAGAAAAGCTAACTGAAGTACAATTCTAATGACCATAATAAATTGATCACATACAGAAAGTTTCTTAAATCATGGAAAAAAGAATATACTTGACATCAAACTTCAAGCACCCACGTATCCTCTTCTTCAATGGACAAAAAAGAAAAAAGAAAAGAAAAAGAAACGTAGAGCATAAATCCTTACAAAGAAACTATGTGTTTCATTAAATGGAAAAACGCATCATTTTGAGGAAGCACATACCACTGCCAACTCCTTCCCCCTTCCTCAGTGCGAGACTTCGTTTTCCCCCTACCTCAACGAGACCCATCTGAGCCCTTCATTAGTGCTAGAGCCATCCGAAAGATAAAGTGCCTGTTGATCAGTACATAAAAGCCATTCTTTTAGCTAAATTATGTCAGGGAAAGGAAATAATTTAACTAATATGGTAGCTATGAAGGGAAAAGGATCGATGAGTTGCGTGGTTTTACTGACACTTGCTAGCAATTCATGTGGAGAGAAGCTACTAAACATAAAAATAAAATAAAAAAAAGGTTTGGGGGGGGGGGGAATAAAGAGAATGTAGTGGAAACAATCCAAACTCTAAGACCTACCGTGGAGATTTATGAAGAAGCTGATGATGGTGGAAGAGGCCGACGGTGGTGAAGGACTATTTTTGTCTGCGCCATAAAAAGGAAAAAAGCTATCTGTGAAGACTTTTTTTTTTTCTCTAATTTGGTCTAAAGCCTTTTTTTCAAATCTGCGTTTCCTTCTAAACTTAGCTCATCATTGTTTCACTTTTCAAAAAAAAAAAAAAATAGTCATTGCTTTTGTGTACTGCAAAATCGTCCACTGCACATAAACCAAAGAGTAATTCTATTTGTAGTCCCCATTCAGGAGACTCTGTATGTAGACCTAACTAAACAAAATGAACCATTTCTTTTAAGTGAAAGCAGCTCTCTTTATGTTGCATGGATGGACCAGATAGAAACGGGAAGATAGAGAGACCTAAACACCAATGACAAGAAGCCAGAGAGCCCTAAGAACCAACGCCTTTGAAGCTGCCGCCACTTCGCCGTCGCCCCATTCCCATTCGATTTTGCCATCGCATTAGATTTTGCCAACAAAACTGTCGTCCCCTTCCCCCTCCTCAAAACCATCGTTCATCCCCTTCCTCGAGTGTATATATACATCTTTTAAATTTCTCCAAGGTTTTTCTTTAATGGATTTTGATGTTTGTGAGTTGGTTTTCAACACAAAGATCTTCGCTCGGTCTAAAATTGGCACTAGTGACTTTGCATCCGGTGTACGTTGGCATTCTCCGCAATATTTGATGGAGATTTAATAGAAAAGACAAAAACTGAACCCTAGTATGTTATTGCATGTTCCCTCAAACAATGGGATAACTTTTGTTTTACTTGGTGAGTTATTGTGGTATATGTTTGTTTTTGCCTTCTGTTCCCACTTTGTGGTAGCTTGAATTCTATCAGAGTTCAAGGTAATCTCTTGGTCCTAGTGATTCTATAGTTAAAATTGTGTTATGTTGCAGCACAATGATTATATAGTTAAAACTATGTTATGTTGCAGTAGCATCTCTACTTGTTCCAAGGTTGTTTCATGTTTTTGATATGCAATGTCTTCATTGCATTCTTCATCTTGTTCGGTTGATCGTTCTTTGAATCATGCTCCAAAATGTTTATGCGGAGAGATGACACATCTAAAATTCTCAAACACCCCCAAGAAATCCAAGGTAACCTTTTTATTCCTGTCTAAATTACAATAAGGAGGTAAACATTAATTACTCTTGTTTGTGTACTTTTATTTTCAGACATTGTTCTATTAATTGTAATTTTCATTTGCTGTAGGGAAGGCCATATTGCGAGTATTTTTTATGGATAGATATTGAAGTAGAAAATGAAGGAAATGTTGTCTGGGAAAGAGAACGTCGTCTCCAAAAGAGGGGAAGAACTCCAACATGCAAGGGTAGATATTTAAAAAGGGAGGAGGACATCTAAAATAATAGGGATGAGCTTTATGGTCAAATAAAAGATATTAGCCATGCATGCATGCTACTTTACATGTATTGGAGACTTTTAATTCTAATATCACGTTGGTGGATAGGATCAAAAACAATTACAGATTAAGTAAATGTGTAGCTAATGGTATAATGTTGGTGGATAGGTTGTAATAGATAGGTTTACAACCTTTATCAATGTTGTAATATTCAAACCTAGCAGCTGTGTATGAACCTATTAGAATCTTTAATATCCTGTAATATATTATTTGTGTTGTCATGTTTTCAGACAGTTTGGATTGTTATTTTTTCAATACTCTGAATATCAATAATGGCAAATTGAATAGGAGGAAAATGATGGTAGCATGTACCACCTGGAATTAGAAAATTATAATGACCAATCTAATCTTTACCAATCTCATGAACATGACCAATCCTGTAATGATTTGAAAATGAGGAAACATATCTTATGTCCACCAAAATTTATAGAAATTCATACCCATAAAACGGTTAAAATATCCAACATCATCAACAATGCACCGAGTTACAAAAATACAAACTAGAGTTACACGGATGAAATTATGAACATAGTCAACATGAACAGTCTACAACGTCTCCAAATCTCATAAAATAGTCAAAATGCAGTCTATAACGTCTTCTCATCAATTCTCGAGAGGGTCATGATATTGAAAGTCAACCTGCAAGTAGTTTGAAACATTGTGTAAGAATAATGCAAAACTTCTCATTACTTGTTCAGCATAAAAACAAAAGGAAATATTAACAACATTTACTTGAGAAATAACGCTTTGTTGTGTGCACCTGCGAAACAACACTTTGTTGTGTGCCAGATAGTATTATCGAATCTATTTGGTTGAATACATCTTCCGGACGTGCAGTTGCCTACATTTAAATATATAAACAAATTAAATAACTTAAAAATAAATGTTTGCATATATCAAAATCACATTATTTAAATATTTCCTCAATGTTTCTCTGTCGCTTGCCACCGGCCTTTTTGTTTTTGGTTTACAATTTCTCTATTATAGGTTCTCTCCTCTTCGATGGGAATCTCCTTTTGCCTCTAACAACACAATCAACATTTTCTTCGAATTTTCAATTTCAACATCAATGGAAGTAAGAGTACTTGAAACTATGGCTTGGGGTTTTGATTTAACGTGAATCAAATTCATTGCCTGTAACTTTTGTGTCATGTCTAGGGAATTATCTTTGCATTCTGCTACATTTGTAGGTACTTCGTAACATATTTTATCAAACTAGAGTACCTACCAGCAACTGGTTTACCACTTAAATCATCGTAACTGCTTCGAATGAGAGCATATCTACGTTTAATGTCCTTCATCCACCTGTCCATAATGTACTTTTTCGACATCACTTGGACATCCATTGCAACGTAAATTACAAGAATGTGCCTACATATAACTCCTCAATCTCAAATAGTCCACACATGCACTTCGCCTCGCACTCATCTTCATTGAAGTATGCCTACAAAGTTATTTGTTTGATGCAATTTTCAACTTGCCTCTAGTCATTAACTTGATATGTTGTAATCGCTCCCTCCGTTTTTATGAGAACACAATGAGAATAGATAATTCTCATTACTTCTGCCTGTACTTCCTTAAATTTAGAATTCGTGTACAGTTCTTGAAATTTTTTCTCCACGGGTAAATGGGATATACATGGGACTGTGCAATTGAATGAGTGAAATTTTACTGCCATCTCATTATCTACTTTCTTTCTTAGTGCATTGTCAAATTGATTGACGTATTATTTGAATGTAGTACTTGAACGTACAAATCCATTAAAAAAGACATTCATGCTCTCACTTCTCTGAGTTGTGGTCATCCAAACTCAGAATGTATCTTTCAGATATACATGGGCAATTTAGTCACTTTAGTGATAAAAATGGAGTCAATTTAGTCAATTCATACATTAGGACTGCAAATGAGTCCTAGAAGGGGGCTATACGTAGCAGCTCTCTTTCCCATTTTGTAATCATGGCAAGGTTTCATAAAATGGCATTGGAATTGATTGCTTGGGAAAGAGCAGTTGTGCCATTTTGACCAGAAAACTTGATTGAGAGCCTGGCATTAAACTAGCCAAATGTCAATGAAATCTAAAATATAGTTAAGTTTTGTATAAATGAGCTGCATTGGACTAGCTAAAAATATTTAGCTTAAACTTTGAGCTACAGTAACTCTAAAAGAATTTTTAAAGTTGGAGAGTCACTATTCACCAATCAAACTCATTTTATTCACAAATAATCAACAAGGCTTTATTAAATTCTTTTTAAAACTTTCATTAGTAAATAAGGCTATATTATTTCCAGATTTTTCAGGAAATATTTGTTGTAAACAAGGCGATATTATGTTAAATAATTAGGTTGATATAAAAAATAGTTTGGAAACAATAATTTTAAATAAAAATTATATTCTTAATTAATATGTAGAGTGTATTTGTAAAATATTAAAAAAAAATTTATTAAAAAATATTATTATTAAAATATAAAATATTATATTATTATTTTAACTTTAGGATTGATAGTTCAATATAGATTAATATCTCCGATGGCTTTAGTTTTAACCAAAATCTCAACTTTTAGCCAAATTTTAGACTTTAGCAATCTAGATCATTACCAATGCTCTGGGAAGGCATAGTAAATTGGCAAGAGAAATGATAGTCTTACTATCTCTTTACACTTGGCAATGCACTACCTCTGTTTGCGTAGATATATATATATATATATATATATATATATTATAATTCTATTTTTAATTTAGAGTGATCATGTAAAGGTCGTGTATCGATGCATCACTTATCTTGGACCCATTATAATTGTGAAAAATTAAAGAGTAATTCTACTCTCCCCGCTGGGGGCTCCCGCTGGGATTTTTTATTTTATTTTATTTTATTTTATTTATTTTTTATTAAAAAAATAATTTTAAATAAAAATGTAATTTTTTTTATTTTTTAAAAATATGAAAACACATTAAAAAAATATATATTGAAAATGAAAAATATAAAAAATACAAAAATTTGCATTAACGGGACACGGAGTGGGACACCGAGCGGTGTCCCTAGAACTACTCAAAATTAAAACATCAATATTTGTTTTTATCATTTGTAGGTTCTACATTAGTAGTATACTAGATATATATATATAAATATAAATACAGGGCTTCCAACTATATTTTTTTTTAAATGATTTATTTGGATAAAGCGACACCATTCCATCGATTGATTTAAAAAAGGAATGATACGAACATCATTATAAATATGTAATAATTAATATTGAATAAATAAATAGAAGATTTTGGTTGTGATTAATAAACAAATAGCTCGTATCCATTCGCCTTTTAGTCGGATGCATTTTGATGATTTTCTTTTACTAAATTTAAATTAAATTGTAAAATGAACTGTAATATAATTAAACTCAATTTCTAAAACATGAATTAATTTCTTTTCCCACTTTTTCCATTTAACCTTTCATCGCAGGGTCATATTATGTAGAAAAAAGCTACGCCCACCGCTCCTTCGTCCCGCTTCCCCTTCCAGCTTGATGTGGCTTTCATGTTGCACACCTTTATAGATTAAAAAAATAAAGCCATTTCATCTTCTTTCGTCTTCCCACCTTCAAACCCAGTTCGTCTTCAAGCCTCCAAGCATTTCATCTAGCCTCCAAGCATTTTGTCTTCAAGTCTCCAGGCATTTTGTCTTCCCGTCTTCAAACCAATTTCATCTTCAAGCCTCCAGGTATTTCGTCTTCCCATCTTCTTTTTTCCATTTTGTCTTCAAGCCTCCATCCATCCCACCAAAGAGAAACCGTACGCCCATTTCGTCTTACTCCATCCATCCCACGAAAGAGAAACCCTAAGCCCATCTTGTCTTCCTGTCTTCAGAAACCGATCCTAAAAGAACAAATCTATTCATCCTGGGTTTTCACAAGAACAATGAAAAAGTAAAAAATAAATAAAAAAGAACCAAGAAATTTATACAGCATAGTTCAACCAAGTAGCTCACCAATTTATACCCAAAGAAGGAAAGTAAACAAAAAAAAAAAAATTAAAGAAATATAGGAAGATACTTGAAGAAGCTTTCATTGAAACAAGTTTCCTCTCTGAGACATTGATCTGGGACTCACAAATAAACATACATGGTGAAAATTATTCTCGCTGTTGTTGCTTGTTTTGGCTTGGCTAATTCTTGGCTCAGCAAAATAGAATTTGCCAAGCCTACATTCGTTTAAAAGGACGAACTAATTGGATACAATGAAGGGTCAGGGAGAACCTATACATGCCACTTGCTAGAGTGGGGCTGAATTGAGAGAGAGAGAGAGTTGGGCTGAATTGAGAGAGAGAGAGAGAGAGAAGACCCTTAAATCAAAGTCGTATTGGTTTTAAGATGGTAAAGAAAAGATCTCTTCTGTTTACGTCAGCAGCAGTCACAGCCGATGGAGGAGGCGCCGGAAAAAACGATGGGGCATGGCAGGCTGTCGATTTGGAGAGGGGCAGGGCAGAGATTCAGAATAAACGTAGAGCTCCTTTTTGTTTTGATCTTTGTTTATTTTTATTTATTTTTTAATAATTAAAACGGACACGTGGCTCATGCCACATCAAGCGGGAAGTCGGAGCGGGATGAACAAGCGGGGATTGTAGAACTACCCTATTATATATAAGAATATTCTAGGTATACTATGAATGTGCGACTGTTTAAAGTAAGGTACATGTAAATAATAAAAAAGGGAAACAAATTGGGAAAAAGCGCTTAGGAATCGGACGGCCAAGAGAGATAGTAGAAGACAGTAGAGACGAAAACTAAGCAAAATCCAATGGTTAAGAGAGTTGCATCAAATTAAAGCCACGAAACAACGTTTTCAATTTCGTTCCATTCCTGCCAGAAATTTTCATTCCAGTCTAGTATCCGAGACACTATACATCATTGTTTCATATCATTCTAAATTTCGGCCTATTACAGCCTGTTTCAGCCATTTCAGTCAAATTTTGACCAGAATTAGCATTCCGAGCCCTATTCCGTTTCGGGTTGATTTAGTAGCATTTTTATAATTTTCTTGAGTTTGGATATCATTTTTGTAAATTTTAAATCTAGATGATATTTAATTAATTCTAAAATCTAAAATGTATTTGTCCAATTTTTTTTTTCTAACTTTAAATATGGCCCTCATTCTTTTTTTTTTTTAATATCATTATTTTTAATAATTTCTCTGCTCTTTAATTTTTTTTTTGGTGTCTCAACTCAAGTTTGTGATTTTTTTAATATTTTTAGACACTAATATGTCTACTTTTTTTTAATGTTTTCACTGTATATTCATTTTACAAATAGTCAATTCTTCCATATATATAGACACATGCATGATGCACATTTACATGTATTTATTCTATTAGTTATCAGTTTATATATTCATATAAAAAAGGGTGATGCTACAAGGACAGATAAATGATTGATGAATTTTGATCAATTAGTGCAATGCAATTTTTTTTTCTTTTTTTTTTCAATCATTTTTTTTTATATATCTTTAGATATTTTTAAAACTATAGAAAAAATATCAATTCACTAATAGTCACTTTCTTAATCATTAAGTAAAAAACAGAAAAATAAAAAATACAACCGGTCACTTTTATCGGTCATTTTTATTGGTTTAAATAGCATTTTCCTATAAAAAAATATATATATGTAGCTAATCCCAAAATGGTACACTAAAATGTATTGGTATCGAAATATTTTGTTTCAGTGGTTAAATCAGAATGATCACTGGAATGAAATTTTAAACATTGCATGAACCTTGCCACTTCAACTCGTGAAGAGGGAAAATGCTTCACCCAAGCAAGCACTACAGAAGCAAAAGTGCACTTAACGAGCACATTAAAAGAGCATTTAGCTTGTCGAGGTAACGAGCACCATAAAATGATGGCGCTCGAGGTGGTGAGCAATTTTGCTATCTATGGTGCTTATTTGGGGTGCGAGCACTTTTATCTTTAAAAACTAATTTGAATAGCAAAATAATAAAAATTAATTATTACCAAGATTGAGCTTTTAAAATTTATTCATGATAGATACTACAACATAAATGATTTTTTGAAAATATTAAACTCTTTGTTTATTTTTTTCAAATTTCAAATGATCCGTACAGAGAAAGTGGAAAATGCGCCCTCCCACTATCTATTAACTTATACAAAAGTCAAGTTCTTAATTAATGATTTGGCATTCAGCCTGTACCATTCGGCCTAATTGCAAACCCAAGTTTCACTTAAGTCCGCACCACTCGGTGGCTAAACGGTTTGAGTGAAGAGGTGCAACATTAGTTTACAAAGATTGAAGCGGTGTTTAAATGGTTTAAATGCACTATAAACCATTAACCGTTTATTTGCAAAGAGGTGTAATTATTTTGGATATTTTTATTTGAGTGGTAGTATTTTACATATTATTTCTATCTTAATTTTATACTTGCACTCTCTTCAATAGGTACACTAATCTATTACTATATATAAAAACGGATTCATATAATTTCGATATGACATTCTACTTATAAAAGTAGTCATTCTACCCATTAAATTTAAAGTTTTATGTTTATGAAGTGGTAAAGCTTTTAACAACAATGTTTTATTATGAATCATTATAACTTTTAAGTATCATTTCTTTTCTTACATATAAACATATGAACCGAAAGAACTAATTCAACATTTATATTATTTTATATTTTAAGCGGAGTCATATGACTCCGATGTGACATTCTACTCATAAAAATAGACATTCTACTCATTAAACTTGAAGTGTTATGTTTATGGAGCGGTAATCCTTTTAAAAGTAATATTTTATTATGAACTGTTGTAACTTTTAAGTTTTATTTCTTTTCTTACATATAAAGATATAAACCGATTCAAGTCTTTACTCAAAAGTACTATTTCAACCTGTGATTCGTCAAATAAACTACCCTATAAACCATCTCAAATCTCTCCACAATAAAATCTGGGATCTCTCTAAATCTCTCTCCCTCATATACAATATATACAATAATCTGTGCAATGCGCAGATTATAGGCTCATTACTCTTGATACACATGTAAAAGGGTATATTCTCAATTAGCCACGTGTACATAATAAAAAAAGGGGAACAATTTGGGCAAAAGCGCATTAGAATTGGACGGCCAAGGAGATAGTAGAAGACAATAGAGAGGAAAACTAATCAAAATCTAATGGTTAAGAGAGTTGCGTCAAATTAAAGCCACGAAATAACTTTTTAAGCCCTTCTCCTCTCAAGATTAGCGCACTCTTTTTAAAACAATAGGTTCTACTATTAAAAAATAATTTTTTATGTGAATCTCAATTTATACACTTTTATTAAAAAAATACAAGGACTTGCACACTCTAAACTTACAAATTTAATTTCTCTTAAACTTTTTACTTCCACTCACTTTTTCCACACTCAAAATGGAATCTTAGGAGAGCATCGAGATTAGCCTCCTGAAAGTTAATAAACTGGGATAATGATATACGTACATCTTCTTTACTACTGCTTTACTATCTAGTTAATTTTTTTCCTTTTTCTATTTGAATTTGGATTAAGAAATTTCAGAATATGATCTTCTTGCATAATCTAGAACAAAATAAATTCAATCAATCAACATAATCATATAAATTAATTAAAAATAAATTAAATTTTAGAAGACAAAAATGGTGAGGAACCAATGACAGGCATGATCTTTAGGGTCTAGTGATTATCAAAACGTTGTAAGAAAGAAGTAGACAAGATTGTAAGATATGTCACATTCGCTTGAGTTTATCAAGGCCTAAAAAGAACCATTTCATGTAACGTTATCAAGCCAAAGCCAAGATCAAAAACAAGTTTTAAGGCAAAGATCAATGCGCAGTTAACCATTGATAGGCATTGGTTTCTTACCACTATCGTGTCTAACGAAAATCACGATTTAAGCTCGAGGAGAGAATCTATTTTAAATGCAACAAGCAGATGGATCCGATAACGAAAAAATGCTCGAGTGGAATCATAGAGCTAGAACTCCAATGAGTAAGAACTTAAACTCGTTGGTTGTGTGGGCTGAAGGATTTGAGAACTTACCTTTGTCGAGAAGGATTGTAGAAATTTCATTTAAAGAGAAGACATCTTAATCTTAAGGTGACGGATCAGTGCTTTCTGCGTATTTTAGTAGAATGCAAAAAGTTTACAACGACTTCTTCTATACCATAATAAACATAGATAATGATTGTAGGCTAAAGAACGTTTTATGGGCTGATACAAGATGTAGGGTATCATATGAGTATTTTAACGATGTCATTAAATTTGATACCATGTACATCACTAAAATATACGGGATGTCCTTTTTTCCATTCATGGAGGTAAATCATCATGACTAGTCTACAATTTTGGGGGTAGGGTTGATATCCAATGAGGATATACACTTTTCTCTGGTTGTTCAAGCAATGGTTGAAGTGCATGAACAACCATGCACGCATACAATAATAATTGATAAAAAAGAAAGGCTATAAAATTAGGCTTAGCAAATTTGTTCCTGAGTGCACAACACAGATTTTACTTTTGGCACATAATGAGAAAATTCCCCGAGAAGCTTTGGTCACAAGGTTAATACCATGATATCAAGAGTGCCATTCAGACTTCATGTATGAGTCTCAAAGTTGTATAGAGTTCAAACAAAATTGGAAAAATCTAGTTGACACTTACTATCTTCAGTAGAATGCATGATTGAGTATATAAAGTGCGGATGCATTGGGTCCCTGCATATGTCAAAAGAGAGGTAGTGACACCATGGATGTAACTTGAGTTGATGTTGTTTCTGTCAAGTAGCTTGAATTTATGTAATGAAACTTCCCAAGATGTAACTTGAGTTAAAACTTGAGGATGCATTATAGACAGTGCAGGTGTGTTGATGTAGTGTTCTTTCCAACAAAGTGAAACTAACTATTGTGATGGAACTTTTGTTAGATGATATGGATGTAACTTTTTAAAAGAAGCTTTTGATAGATGATGTTAATGTAACTTTTGTAAAGAAACTATTGTTCAAAGAGTTATTTGAACAACTCTTGTCTTGTCATTTCAGAAACTAAAAATGAATTTGATCATTTTGTCTAGATGATGTATGCTAAAAATATGTTACATTAATAATGGCAAAAACCAATGGCGCCATTTGGTGATCTTTGTACTTGAATGTTGGTTCAATTCTCATTAGAGACATGTCTATCCCGTCACAATTGATCCCGTGAAAGTCAATCATCATTACATCCATCAGAAATTATACCAAATTTTCAGCACATCAAAGACAGGTGCATGGATCCATTTGTTTAACATACAACTCCATATAACATAAAATATTATCTTCAAAACTACAACACAAACTCCGGTAATATCATTTGGTATCGTGGTCCAACACTTATAATTAACACAACTAGAAGATCAACCATAAATAAAGCATCAAACATTTTATATTATCTTTAAATTTTTTGTTATTATAATTCCATTATAATAGCAAATACTAGCTAGGATAAATACAACTCATAATAATATTTTTACAACAATGCTACCACAACAACGGGCTATAAGCAAATTAATCTCTCTTTGTTTATTTCATTACTCTTCTATTAACTTGCTCTAAAATTGGTCGTTGTATGATTTATGCAGCATTAATCTCCTCAGTCCACATAAAACTTCTTGGATGGTCCTCTGAAATTTTTAGAAGCAAATTAAAGTACATCTTATTAGAAGCATGGAATTGAGAAATTGGTGTTCTACACCTATTCAAGAAAATGCATATAGAACCATCAAAGAAATGAACTAGATAAGATTTTTTTTTTTTTTTAATTTTTAAGAAAGAGCCGAAGGTCACATGTCCAATAGTGATCCCGTCCCAATTTTATTCATAAACCCTCACTTGTGGCGGAGGAAAACCGTGGTTACAACCCGAGGCCTAGGGCTACAAATATAGAAAGAAAACCAAAACCAGACCTCAAAAAGACCAACTCAACTCAACAACAAGACAAAAAACATCAACAAGACCAAAACACAGAGAAACAACCTGCACAAGACAAAAACCGCACGAACAAAGAGTTAATAAAAACTTAAACCAAGTGCAAGAAAGACATACCTGGAGAAAATCACCCCTAGCAAACTCTGCGGACTTTACGAATATAGGGAAGACCCCCTCTGTCAAGCCTAATATTACATCTAATGGAAGCAGGCAACTCAGATAACGAAGTCCAAGATCCAGTAAGACCTTTAGCACCCATTTTAGCAAAGCCATCAGCAACCGAATTACTTTCTCTAAAGCAGTGAACAAAAGAAACTTGAAGGCCCACTAGCTGACTTTGTATTTCTTCCCAAAAGTCTTCCATGTACCACAAACCACATCTCTGAGATCTCAACCAGTGAATCACTAGCATGGAATCCATTTCAATCTCCACAAAAGAAAGACCCAACTGATCAATGTATAGAAGCCCATGAAGTAACCCCATCAGTTCAGCAAAGTTGTTAGAATTATGACCAGTCGCAACAGAAAACCCGCAAACCAAATCTCCTTTATGATCCCAAATACTACCACCAGCACCCGAGGGACCGGGATTACCCAAAGAACAACCATCCACATTCAGTTTAACCCAACCTTGCTTAGGATGCTTCCACGTCACCGGAATGGCAGTCTCCTTTCTCATGGCATTTAAAGGCAGATTGAAGCAATGTAAAATACCTTCGTCACGCTGAGTGAGAACATTCACTGCCTTAAGTTTTAAACCAATCCAAGACACCCAATATTTTATGGAACACCAAACCTGTTGCACCGACTCCATCAAACCTTCCATCCTAGCCTTACAACGACGCTCCCAAAGCCGCCAAGTGATAATTGCCGGAAGAAGACCAAGTAATTGACCAGGGCGATTAGAATTACTCGCCCGCCTATGCCAACAGTCAACTCTCTGTCTCCAAGAGCTTCCTACCATCAAAGGTACTCCAATAACAGCCGAGCAAATTCTCCAAATTTTTTCAGCAAACTCCCCTCTTGCAAGAACATGATTAAGTTCCTCATCACTATAAGACGAGCAACAATTGCAACAAGAAACAATAGGAATACCAATTTTGCAGATACGGTCATCCACCGAAAGACAATCATGAATGGCCTTCCATATAGTAATCGAAATTTTTTTAGGAAGAGCAAGATTCCAGATCCATTTAGCCCACAGAAAATCAGGACCCCTCGATCGAATACAATTCCACGCGTTTTTAGAAGAGAATTTCCCATCATTATTAGGAAGCCAAATGAGCACATCTTGCCCTTCTCTAATCCGACCCAGCTTCAAGATAATATCCTCAGCTTTTTGATGACCAACCAACCGAGTAAATAAATCCAGATTCCAACCCAACTCAGTTTTACAATCTTCCAATTTAAGATTCGGCAAATGAGACATCTGAAAACTCTCACATAAAGGTGCAGGATCATGCCAGTTATCACGCCAAAAGAAAAGATTTCCTTTCCGAACTTTCCATTTCGAATGAGCTTGAACAAGAGGAATATTCTATAAAATCATTTTCCAAAAAAGGGACCCTTTCTTTGGATCCACCATAGAAATATGTCTATCACCAACATATTTAGCAAGAAAAAAATTGGACCAAAGAGAATTACCTGTCAATAAATTCCAAGCTAACTTCATATGGAGAGAGGCTTGCATATCATGAAGATTACGGATACCCATACCACCTTCTGAAATCGGTTTACAAATATCCTCCCAAGAACGCCATTTCTTTTTAGCTTTGCCATCTTTAAAACCCCAGAAAAAAGTACTAATGATTCTTTGAAGTTTCTCAAGAACGGTTTTAGGCGTCCTTAAAATGGAAAGACTATGCACAGGAATACTTTGGAGCACATGCTTGATAAGAATCAACAGCGCCCCACTGGATAACAATCTGGCTTGCCAACCCTCCAATTTGGCCTGGACTTTAGCAATCAAATCATCAAAATGAACGATCTTTTGTCTACCAGAAATAATAGGAACTCCCAAATATTTGAAAGGAAATAAACCTTCCATAAAACCAGTGAAACGAAGAAGATCCCAACGTCTAGATAGAGAAATCTGGGTAGAAAAAAAAAATATTAGATTTCTTATGGTTAACGACTTGCCCCGACCAACGTTCATAAATCTTCAAAACCTCCATAATAGTTCTCAAAGAAGCCTTTCCCCCATTGCAAAAAATCACCATGTCATCCGCGTAAAGAAGATGAGAGATAATAGGGGATCCCCTCGGATGATAAAACGAAATAATCTTACCCATATCAACCTGTTTTTTAACCATTCTCGAAAAAATTTCCTCAACTAAAATGAATAAGTAAGGAGAAATAAGATCACCTTGCCTCAAACCACGACCACCTTTAAAGAAACCTTTGGGAACTCCATTCATAACCACAGAGAACCAAGGATGAGAAATGCAATGGTTGATCAGCATGCAGAAAAAATCCGAGAACCCGAAAGCTTTAAGAACATGCCTCAGAAAGGACCAATCCACACTATTATAGGCCTTCGCCATATCAATCTTCGAAACAACATTACCACTATAAGAAGGTTTATTGATAGAAAGAATCATCTCTTAAGTCACACTTATGTTTTCAAAAATGCTACGGCCTGGAAGAAAAGCACTTTGTTTTGGAGAGATAATTTTAGCAAGCATAGGGGAAAGACAGTTAACCATAATTTTAGAGCAAATCTTATAGAACACCGTACAAAGGCTAATCGGCCTATATTTGTCAAAACTCATCGGATTTTCCACCTTCGGAATTAAAACCAAGAAAGTAGCATTAAAATAACGAGGAAGAACCATACCATGAAAAAAATCCGCCACAGCCGCAACAACATCCGAACCCACAATGTGCCAACAAGAACGATAGAAACCCGATCCAAAACCATCAGGACCCGGGCTGCTATCTTCCGGAATAGAACAGAGAGCATCATACACTTCTTGAGCTGAAGGAACCAGGGAAAGGAAGCTATTATCCTCCAACGAAAAAACCGGTTGGACCAAATCCTCCAACACCGGTTCATCACAACTATTACTAGCTGCCAAGAACTGAGAAAAATAAGAGATAGCCCCATCATGGATCTGTTCAGGAGAAGATAGCATAGTACCATCCTCAAGCTTCATCTCTTTCACTGCTTTATGCTTACAGCGACTGACAGCCTTGAAGAACCCTGAATTAGCTTCACCCTGTTGAATCCAACCTTGTTTAGCTTGTTGAGATAAACATTTATCTTCTCTATCCAACCAAACAGAAAGCTCCATCTGAGAGGCAATTAAATCATCCTCCACATCTTCTGAAAAAACAGATTGCAATCTGACCTCCAAACCCTTAATACGGTCCTCAAGAGCAGCAATGTGAGAATCTGTCCTGCCAAAAACATGCTTATTCCAAGATCTTAACACAATTTTTAATCTTTTGAGTTTAGTCCCAAGCCTAGACAAACTAGTACCACCAATAACAACACCATTCCAAGAGTCCGAAACATAATCAAAAAACAAAGAATGAGAGACCCACATCTGTTGAAATTTAAAAGAAGGAAAACCATAAGGAACAACCTGATTATCCAGAGAGACCATCATAAGAGCATGGTCAGAAGAAGTACGCGCCAAGTAATCCATATGCGCATGAGGGAAAACATCCAGGGCCATCGTATTAAGAAAACCACGATCCAAACGAGCCCAGTGACGCGATCTACCAGAATGACCATTACACCAAGACAAGCAATTCCCGCTAAAAGGCATATCAAGCAAACCACAAGAACCCACCCACTCATTAAATTCCTCCTTAGCCAAGGCCAATCTCGGTCTACCCCCTCTTCGCTCTGACTCATTTCTAATAATATTAAAATCACCAATCACCATCCAAGGCAAGTTATGAACATTGGCATCCCTCAAAGCAACCCAAAGCCTTCTACGCTCCAAGTAGGAGCATTTGGCATAAATAAAAGTAAAAAGGAAAACCTTTAACTGATCTTTAATGCGAACAGTCAAAAATTGATCCCCAAAACACTCAACAACAAGATCTAAATCCTGAGACCAAAAAATCCATAATTTACCACCGCCATCAACAGTAGAAAAACAACAATCAAAATTCAATCTATCACGCCACATATCTAAATGAAAGTTACTTACCATCGGCTCCGCAATAACTAGATAAGATATAGTTGTAGAGATCAAACTAAATGAATAGCAAAGAGTACTATAAATAGAGATCATAATCGTATGACAAACAATTTGCAAAGAGTACTATAAATAGCAAATAAATTATGAGTTTAGACTCTATTAATTGATAGGCATACAATATTGTGTCAATAAAGGAGTCTAATTCTTGGGCAATGTTGCAAATTAGGAGAACCAAAACTTCATTTTTTAAAGTATTATGTCAATAAAGGTCTGGTGCTTAATCGAATGATTGGAGTTATGCTACTGATTTAGCATGTTGAACTTGTGGGTGTTTCTCCTTGTAATAGATTTTCTTCACTAAGCTTGAGAAATAGAAAAGGACTTTGAACTTGAAAAAGCAAGGCCCCGGGAGAGGGGGGTGGGGGAAGAAAAAAAAAGCTCCAAAAGCAACATTATTAACCTCTCATCTCCATGGATATGCTGAATGAATATACCATATTTCTTTCTTTTCCCAGTCTAGATGAAGGTCGAGTGTTAGTCATAGTAGCAAAATCACAAATGAGTAAGGCCTTGTTTGTGTAACAAGGTATTCTCAAATATTTATAGATATTTCTTTCTCAAATATCACTCAAACATTAAATATTTTTCAATTCTAAATCTTCAACTCAAAACTCAATAAAAATTTTATAAACTCTCAAACAAAACATAAAAAATAATATAACTTTTTTAAATTTTAAAACAAATATAATATTAAAAAGTTATATTCAAATAATTTTTTAACTTTATAATATTTTTATTCAATTTTTTCTCTCATCTTTTTCAAAAACTAATAAAACATCTTAATTCAAATTATTTCACTACTATTCACATATATTCTGAAATATTCTTAATTTTCCAAACAAGACCTAAATATATGCTCTAAGCATGCACCTAGGTTGTAGTAAGCCAACGAAGAAGAGTCTAAATGCTTAATTGGATCTATAACGATGGCGCACATCATGAAGGATCACCTCGATGTCAAAGACAACAATGGAGAGTGGGCGTCGTCCCTTCACTTTAGTATCTCTATTATCATCGGTGAATAGGATGACTTGGATAGAGCAGAGCCTCAATGGGACGAAGACATGGGTTAGAGGCCTTTGGATGGGAAAAGAGTTGGGTTACTAATAGGAGCGGGTAGCTAACCCTCCCAACCCCCACACCTGCCTAGTTGTGGGCAGATTGGCCTATGCCCATCTAGCCACTCCATGCTGAGAGAGAGAGCGAGACCAAGAGATTGGCGACCGTTATATGGATATTGCCGCCCGGGGGGGGAGAGAGAATGTTTTACCCTAAACAAAACAACATAATTTCTTGCCAATGGGGTGTCATATTTGCCAAGAAAGGGTGTCATAATGTAGATGGTTTGATTTTGTAGTTCAAGAAACAACCTGTTAAAAAAGTTCACAACTTCATCAAAAGCAATTTAGTGATATTTGAAGAAACTGTAATTAAATTAGAAATGTGGTTGTTCGAAGATAAATATACGAGTGGTCTAATGCTACCTAAATTATAAAGGTTCGACCGGACATTTATGGTCAAACCTAACCAAAAGAGAAAAAATGTTAAAAAAAAAAACTAAATTTTATGAAACTTAAAAAAAAAAAAAAAAACTGTGGAAGTATGCATTGAAAAAGAAATTTATGTTTGGATATGGTAGAATATTGGTCGAAGACGACATTCTCTAGCCACTCTCTCCTCCTAGTGGTCTGGATTAGAGCTTGTTTATTTTACGCCACGTATGCTCTTAGTAGGTGGACTTCTGCAGAAGGTCAAATAAGGCTCAGAAAACATGGGTTTTCTCCTTTTTCTTTTTTGTAATTCTCATTTTCATTTTTAACTTTCTGTTGGAAGGAAGATCAGTTATATTTGGGAGTAAAGATTAAAAATTTTATCTTTATCTTATCTCATCATTACATTTTTTTTTAAATTTTCATATAAAATATAATAAACAATTAAACTTTTTTAAATTCTAATTCAACTTTTTCAAATCTCAAAATAATAATAATATTAAAAGATAATATTTAAAACTTTCATCTTAATACTATTCACAAAATTTTCAAAAATTCTCATCTTATCTCAACATCCAAACCTAAAATCAATTTTTAAAAAATGCTATTATGTTCAACCTTATTATTCAATATTAACGCTCGAGTTTTTTATTTTATTTAAAAAAAATTATCTAATAATTAAGAAAATATTTTTTAATAATATTATAATTTTTTATTTTTTAAAAAAATATTTAAAGGTATTAAAAAAATGTAAAAAAAAATTCTAATTTCAATTAACTGTGGCTCCCAGCTGGTGGGCGTAGACCAACGTCACCCACCCTTTAAATTACCACTTTTCAGTACGTCTGTCATGCCCCAATTTTCAGGTCTCACCTTCCTATACATGAAATAGCAAACGGAATTTAGCTTTCAATATTTGCTTAAAAAAAATAGAAACGACAAATTGTGCAAATGTTCCTATCTATTTCATTAAGGAAAATGATATTTCCACCGCTCGGAAGTCTTGCTTCCACTTTTCGCTTAACGTGGAACACCACATTGTAAGCGTTTAGAAATTAAAAAATAAAGATTGCATTTCGTCTTCATCCTTTATCCTTCATCCTTCATCTTCAAGGCATACAAACTATCCCACCAAGAGAAACTCATCCCATCAAAGACAAACCAGTTCGTCTTCAAGCCTCCATCCATCCCATCAAAGAGAAAACTGTTCGCATTTGATCTTCAAGCCAAGTCTCCATTTCGTCTTCAAGCGTTCAGAGAAACTCATTTGGTCTTCAAGCTTCCATCCAGTTCGAGAACCCATTCTGTCGCCTCCTTCAAGCCAGAGAAAGTAGATCGAGAAGAGAAAAGCGCCCTTCAAGCCTCCATCCATCCAACGGCGAAAGAGAACAATTTACAGAAACCCACCCTTCCCGTCACCTCCCCTTCAAGCCTCCATCCCAGTTCAAGAAGAAACCCACCCTTTCGTCTCCATCCCTTCAAGCCTCCATTCATCCAAACCTCACATCTTCGTCCAGATTATTACTGAAACAACAACAACAGACAAAAATATGAAAATATTACATTTCCTAATCCACGTACAATTTTTGTGATATATCCCATCTTTTTGGCCTATACAGATCCCCCCATATCAATTTTTACACTCAATCCATTAAAAGCCAACATTCAAATAAATAAAATAAACTCCATATGCTTTAATCACTGATGTTAAATACGAAATCACAAGGAAAAAATCACGCAAAAAACAAGAACATATTTCTTGGGGTTGATTCAAATGCATTAGAAGAGATTAGTGTCTTTTTACATGTTAAAACAAGATGAAAAAAATACCAAAAGATGAACTGGATATACATCTGATGGAGAAGTTGGAAGAAATGAAGCTTTCGTCAGGGGTTGGGGTTTGCTGGTTTCTAAAGAGGAAATGAGGAGGGTTTGCTGGCAGCTGGAGACAGGCTTTTTTTTTTATTATTAAATTATAAAACGTGGCATGCCACATACAACAGGAAGGAAAAAGGGTAAAATGAGACGGTAACCGTAGCATCACCCTTTCACCAATGTTAAATTAAAATTTCAAAAAAACAAAAAATTTAGAGAAAATGTTGCGTATCATTTTCTAGTTGGCATAATTCGGATCGAATGGATGTCATTTTAATATAATGTGAACATAAGGGTTCTCAGGCACAACAATTATTACATCTTACAACTATTATAAGAAAATTACTTATTTACAACCAATTAATTCCAGCGAAATGATTATTTACAGTTAAAATAAATCTGTTTTAGTCATAAATAGTCTTTTTGTCGCAATTAAATGACTCCAAAAATCTAATTTTATTGTAGTGAACTTATTTAGAATTACAGATATTTATTAATAATGTGAAACGTGGTCGATAGCTAGGCATGATGTATATTAATGAATTAGATCATCCATGAGTTTCTTTTTTTTTTTTTTTTG
>QEOT01004839.1:33549-86887 GCA_003123785.1 Pterocarya stenoptera | reverse complement strand
AGCACACGCGCCTAACTGGACGGGGAACCGGTGGCCGATCTTGGAAGTGCCGGACTGCAGAAGCCAAAAACCGCCGCTCGTGGTGACGTCAGAGGGCTCCCCGGTGGCGCGTGGCAACCACGCGCCCGAGAACGCCGGGAGCGACCTGCGCGTGCGGGCCACTCGCCGTTCCGTTTGATGCCGCGTTCGGTGGTCTTGAAGATCGGCGGCCGGGCAGCATCGAGGCGTGGTGCGTTCTGGTCTATGGTCGCCGGAAAATCCTCAAACGGCGGTTCACCCTAAAAGGCCTGCAAAAACAAAGAAAGAACACAAAAACCTACAGAGAGGAGGAGGTAGGGAGGAGGGAGGGGGGAGAGAGCCGAAGCTCCCACCCCCTCTGGCCGGCTTCAAGACGAGTCTGGGTTCTAGAGAGAGAGGGTCTGGGTTCTAGAGAGAGGGTACTACACGTCCTATTGTCTCATCCATGAGTTTCAAGCTTTATGACAACGGATAATATTTTTAAAACCCATTTTAATCGGCTAACTTACAGATCTATTTTCCTGTCAATTTTTTTTTTTTTTTTTTTTTTTCTCGCATGCGAGAAAGTAGAAAACTGCATTAATATTAGATAAATCATAAAAATTCTTTACTTTTATTTATAAGATTTACTTCATATGGAAGCTGAAGAGGAGGTTTCAGACAACTCTTTTAGGCTCTTGCTTTCTTAGATAGGAGCATAGGGTGGCCGTCGGTATATAAATGTCCCCAAATTCGTAGTCCAAACTGAGCCTTCTAGTTAGGGTTGAGTGAAAATTCGACTCCCTTCTGATTCAACAAAACGTAGTCGAATTGTTTTTAAAAAATATTCTATCGAAATCGTAGTTTCGTTGAATCGATTCCCATTTTACGTTTTCGATTCTTATTTCGATATTGTATATATATTATAAAAATATGTATCCATCAATATATAAATCATATATAAGAATATAATTATATAGTTATATAACTAGTATTTATATAATTAAATTCAATGATATTCTCGCTAGTAAATAATGAGGTGTTGATAATGAATTGATATGAGATAAGTTGAGATGAAAGTTAAAAGTTGAAACTTGAATAAAATATTATAATAAGATTATTATTATTTTAAATTTTTAAAAAAATAAATTATTTATTATATTTTTATATAAAAATTTTAAAAAATTATAATAATGAGATAATTTCTTTTTTAATTTAAAATAGCCTGTCCATTGCATATCTCCGTACAAGATCCCCTTGCCCCACTTACGGCTTTTCTATTTTTATTTTTTAAAAGAATTGCTTTTTTGTACTACAGTCACTAGCTAGTGTGCTTGCCTGCTTGTTCAAACGTTCAAGAGCTTGGGCATTTACGCTAATGAAAAATATTGTTATTTATCTTAAAGTTTTATTATTTTATTAACCTTGTATTGTTTTTCAAAAAAATGTATGGTTTTTTAAAGAATAATGATATTATTTTACTACTATCTATCTATTATTTTTTTTTTGTATTTAATTTTTTTATTTTTTATTTTACTTAATAATTAAGAAAGTAAGTATTAATAAATTTATATTTTTTTTAATTTTTTCTTAGTAATTAAAAATGTTAAAAATATATTTTTAAAAAATAAATAAAAATTTAAAATGCTATCACTATCCTTTTTTTAAAAGAAATGTTTTGGGATCCGAATTTGAATTCCGAATATGTGTCCCAAATGTTTTTTTTATTTATTTAGTGATTAAGAAAGTATTTTTAAATGATGTTGTAAATTTTTTATTTTTTTTTAAATATTTGTGATGATTAAAATATATAAAAAAAAAAGAAAAGAAAAATATAAATATAAAATTCTCTATTCGAGATACACATTGGACTACTTTTTCGATAATCGCAACAGTACTCTTTTTGAATTTATCATGCATGTCCCATTCTTGCACTGGCAGAGAGGCAAAATGGGTATTAGATATCCAACCTTTTTTTATTTTTTTATTTTTCCAAAGAGAAATCCAATGTTATCACGTACGTGCACATTTTCCTTGTCCACTGACTCTGCTTTATATACGAGGCAACAGAAGAAGAAAATGCCAAAATAACACTCAACTAATTAATCATTAAGCTTGTGCTATTTTGACCAGAAAACTTGGCTGAGAAGGCACCGCCTCTGTTTGTGTAGATATATAAAAATTTTAATAATAATTATTTCTATTTCAAAGGTCGTGTATCAACGCATCACTTATCTTGGACCTATTATAATTGTGAAAAATTTTCATAGTTTGTATATCCAAACTATGCCTAATTACCAACTCAACTTTTCCCTCTTTAGCCAAGTACCTTTCATCACATGCTCATATAATATATTATCTGGATATGAGTCCGCACTAGGGGTGTAACCAATCTGGTTTGGTTTGATTTTAGATAAAATTTGTGACTGAACAGATATGCACCAGTTTTACATTTTCAAAAACCGACCCGTACCGGTTACCTTCTAAACCGATACTTCTAATTTTAGAAGTTCCAATCCGGTTTGATCCAGTTTTTCGATTTTAATATACTATATAATATATTATATAATATAGATAATAGTATATTATAGTATATAATATTATAGTGATAATATATTGTAGTATATTATAATTGTATTATAGACTATAATGATATATTGTATTTTAGACTATAGTGATATGTTATAATACATAATATAGGGATATATTATAGTATATTATAATATATAGTGATATAGTATTAGTATAATTGTTTTAATATACTCTATTATATATCATATAATACAAACTATTTTATATATAATTATATATTATGTATATAAATTATATATAATATAAAAAATTATAATTTATATGAACCGGTCAGTTCTGGTTTTAGAAAAAGAAAAAAAAAGTTTTCGGATTGATTTTGACTAGTTTTTAAAAAATTAAAACCAGTATCGTATCGAACCATACTCGAAACTGCACCAAACCCACTGATTCGGTAAGGTCCAGTC
Source organism: Pterocarya stenoptera (assembly GCA_003123785.1). NCBI lineage: Eukaryota > Viridiplantae > Streptophyta > Magnoliopsida > Fagales > Juglandaceae > Pterocarya > Pterocarya stenoptera. Next base: position 83,894 of record QEOT01004839.1, on the reverse strand, counting down.
CGATCCAATTTACCAATTTTTTTTTTACACTCCTAGTCCCGTAGTCCGCATTGTTGAAAGAATATTTTTGTCATTTGGTCAGGGCCTGCTCCATGGTAAGGCCACTTAGGCCATTGCCTAAGGCCCCACTTTATATAAGACCTCTAAAAATAAAAATGAAGTATTTTTTTTAATTTTAAAAAATAAAAAATAAAAACCATTTCATTAAATAAAATTTTAAATAATTTATATAGTTTTTAATGTGTGCAAGGTCCCATAATATTAAATTTAATATTTAATACAATGATTTTTTTTATAAGTAATACAATGAATTATTTATATTTTAAATAATTTTTTTAAAATCTTATTAAATTGAGTCACAAAAACTATATTAAGGTCTCATTTTAAGTTGTTATAAATATACATTTACAAAATCTATATTTAAAGATTTTAAATAAAGTCTGTTTTATTAAAAATTTTAAAAATATTTTATATTTTATTATATTATAATTATAAATAATTAAATTAAATTTTAACTAAAACCACGATTTATATTGAGCCGTCACTGCATACGGTTTATAAATTCTACTCCACACAGTTGACGTGGTAAATTGGATTTATCAATAAAATATAAAAGCACAAAAGTCGGCTCAAGATTTTGCGTGTTTCTTGTGCGTTTTGTCTGTATAGAAAAATAAAAAAAAATAAAGTGAGATCAAACCCACCAGTTTTGGAGAGAAAGAGGGGCTGTGAGCCTGTGAGAGAGAGCGCGCTTAACGAGGTGGTTGGTGAGAGAGAACTTGAGACTTGATGGGTCATCACGTAGGAGTTTTTTGTTAAATTAATCTTTAGATCATTTTACACACCACACACAATAATTTTTTTTTTTTTTCTTATTAAATATATATTATATGGATAATGAATAAAAAAATATAAATATTTCAAGAAGACTAGAATAAAAAAAAATTGAAAAAAAATTAAAAAAAAATAAAAAATAATTTAGTATATAGTGTGTAGGTTGATGTATAGTAATTATCTCTTTTTTATTGTGCCGTTCGTTTGGGAGACCACAAATAAATAAATTTAAATAATCACATTAATATTATTCACACAATCTTCTAGATGCATGCCCTTCCACTCTATTTTCTTATATTATCACAATAATATATGCTTATTATATAATCAAATGATAAATGTCAAATTTTAAAACTTTTTGAACGAATTTCCTCAATTTTCCCGTTATAAATATTTTACTCCGCGTCTCTTGCTTTCTCTGTAAACGGAAATTGTATCCCTCTCTCTCCATTTTCCTTCTTCCACTGCTTGTTATTTTTTTCTCTCCGGTCTCTCTTGCTTGTTTGTTTAATTTGTTGATCCAATGGTGAAACCTTTCTCGAGAAACACCAAACTTGAGAACCATTCTAAGGAACCACTGAAGGTTGTCGTGGAAGTGGAATATGGCAAATTTCCAGAAACAGTACTTCTAACAATCCCACCGGGTGAGCACAGGTACATGTGCTACGCCGATTTGGGGATTGAATACAATGGTGGACGTCAAGTAAAAGTGCTTTTTTACCTCGGAGACCGGCAGACGAGACCTATATTGACATCGCAGATAAGGGATCATGAGAAAATCAGATTCTTCCAACGCGATGATGAAACCATCGCCCACGAACTTGTGAAGGGGAGTATGATCCGGATGAACGGGTAATTCCCTTTAATCTATAACTTGTTCAGATGGGACACCTAATAAATTTATCGGAGATGCTTTATTTTTCTCCATTTTCGTTTCATTGGTTTACTTGCTCTGTTATGTTTTGAGTTACAGGATAGTTATATCGATGAAAGGCGTGGTGAAAAAGATCAAGTCGTCGCTGATGTAGATTGGTTTCGAATAGCCGTCGGTAATGGTATGATTGAGCATGTGTTATGGCTCAGTTCTGGAGGTTTATTGCTTGAGTGTTCAGTTCTGAGTTAAGAGTGGAAGGGAGAAGATCTTCTACAAGTTAGGTGGGTTGGCGAAGAGAGCAAAAGTCGATGGAAACTTATCTGTGGAAGAAACAAGTGATGCGGTGCCGTTTAGTGCCAATAATCGTACGGTGCCGTACTAGAATAAATGAAGTGTCGCTTTTTGATCGGTGGAAGACACGCGCCTGTTAGTCGGTGATGGCCTGAAGGGGAGAGTTTGCTACAAGTTGTTATTTTCCTTTTGTGTTATTTCCGTTGAAAATTAGATATAAGAACGCAAGGGGGACGCAGGGAAGAGGGGTATGGAATATCCCATCTTGTTAATGTTCTGGATTATCTTTCAATGAAGTTTGATATTTCTATGTAATAGCATCTGCTCAATATTTTTACATATCAGCATCCATTATTACTCTGTTTTCTGGGTTGGTATTTTGGATTTATAACAACTTGACGAAGACAAGCGAGTTCTTTAGAGCATTGGCATTGGACTCATTAATTGAGTCCAATCTCTAAAATTTGATGATTTTTATTGTAAAATGCTGACATTGGATTTACTATATATCAAAATCTCAAGCTTTTAGTTACATGAATTCTTCCTTCATCTTCAAATTTGGCGATGTCCTGTTGATTGGCTATCCCATTATTTTATTAGTGAAATAAGATTTATAGATCATTTCGGCCCCACATGTTTCACATCCTTTTTTCTTTGTGCATGAACCTGGGCCCCAAATTAGGATGAGTAAAAAAATTATATTAATAAAATGTGTTTATTGAATAATTAAATTGAAGAAAAAAATTAATTGAAAAAAAAATAATTTAAGTATCAAATTAAATTATTAATTAATATATAATTAGTGTAATTGTAAAATATGAAAGAAAAAATTAAAAATATTATTATTAAAAAAGTAATATTATATTATTATTTTGATGAACCTAATGGCTAATCCAATGTGAAGTTATAGATAAGGAGGTTTTAGATATATAAAAAATATGTACTTTTCATCAAAATTTAAAGATAAATTTGATGAATCCAATACCAGTGCTCTTAGACTGTTTATTGCAAGTGGTATTCTTCTGCCTCAAGTAATGATTATTTCAACTCTGTTTCTAAAACATGTATAATTTCTCAAACTCAATTTCTTTCTTGCTTTAAGTCGAACCTCCTCCACATAACATTAGTTTCCAGTCAACCCATGATTCTAACTATGTGGATGTATGACCGGGTCCATTTTATCCCAAACCCTCAAATTTCCTATCCTAATCCGTAACTCCTCTCTCTTCATTACATTTTTGTCCTCGTTTTTCAGTTCATTTGACCAACTAAAATCATTTAATTAATCAATCACGTCACTTTGTTTCTAGAAATTTTAACATAAATTAATATAGGGAGGAGAGTAGAGAGTTTGAGTGTGACGAAAAGATAATATAGAGAGAATAACATAAATTAATCAATTGGAAGGGCAACAGTAATCATACATATATGGTGATTGAGCATTGCTATGCATCATCCTACACACCACACACCAAACTATTTTTTATTTTATTTTTATTTTTTTTCAATTTTTTATTTTATTTTACTCTTCTTGAAATATTTATATTTTTTTATTCATCATCCATATAATACACATTTAATAAGAGAAACAAATAAAAAAAATTATGATGTGTGATGTATAAAATAATGCAAAGATTAATTCATGGCGATTTACTATAAGGTTTAAGGCAAATGCAAACTGTTTCTCTCTTCCATTGCGCTGAGAGTTACCTTTTACAAAACTTTTTATAAAGGGTTAACGCACTCATTTAAAAAAATTATAAAAAAAAAATTTACTATCAAAAAATAACTTTTTATATGAATCAGAATTTGTCCCTTTTTGTTTTAAAAAAATTATAAGGACTTGCACTATTTAAACTTACAAATATCATTTCACTTTAACCTTTTTACTTCCACTCTCTTTTTCCGCACTCAAAAAGGAATCTTAGGAGAGCATCTGGATTAGTAGCCTCCTGAAGGTTAATAAAATTACAACTTATTTACTGTATAACTATTTCTTTTTCTTTTGTTATTTGAATATGGATTAAAAAATTTTAGAATATAATCTTCTTGCATAATCTAAAAGAAAATAAATTCAATCAATCAACATAATCATATAAATTAATTAAAAATGAATTCAATTTTATAAAAATGGACTCAAAGAGTAAAAGAATGTCAATTTTTATAAAATTAAATTTATTTTTAATTAAATTACATAATTACATTAGTTGATTGAATTTATTTTCTTTTAGATTATACAAGAATGTCATATTCTAAAATTTTTAATCTAAATTCAAAGAACAAAAAGAAAAAAAAAATAACCAGGTAATAAAATAATTGTAAAGGAAGTGTAAGATTATGATTATCCAATAAAATGAACAAGTTGCACAAAAATAATAAAGTTGTTAAACCGGATTATATATATCATATAAGACCTTAAAGAAAATGAGACAATACTTTACAAAATCCAGAAAGTCTCCTAATTTATATTTTTCAAGTAACAAGCGCATAATTTACGAAAGAATAATTCTACTAATTTTTTTTTATACTATACACTATGCATAATTTTTTTTTATTATTCTTTTCTCTTAACAAATATGTGATGTAGAGATAATGAGTAGAAGAATTCAATTAATTTAGTAGGAATAAAAAAAAAAAAAACATGTGTTGTGTATGATAATGTGTAGCAAGTCCTTACGAAATTCATATGACAACAATTATTATTTATTTTCATGTAACACTTGACAAGATTATAATTATTTATATTTCTTCCAATTTATATTTCTTTTTATTCAAAATCATCGTTTAGCCCCCATGGATTTGTTCCTGACCATGCCGTACTTCAAAACCCCTCAAACAAATAAACGGAAAAGCCATAATATTGGAGTATTATGGAGCCCAACTTTAGGGCATCTTTTGTAATATTTTTCATTTCATTTTATCTCATTTTATTTTATCTTATTTTCAATCACTATTCAAATATAAATACTTTCAAACTAATCATTATAATTTTTTCAAATTAAAAAAAAAATAACTTTTTCAAATCTCAAAACAAATATAGTATTAAAAAATTGTATTCTAATAATATTTTAACTTTATAATATTTTTATTCAATTTTTTTTCTTTTTTCAAAACCCTATAAAATATTATAACTCAAACCATTTTATTACTATTTTCAAACTATTTCATTATTATTTATAAATTTCTCCTCTCATTTCATTTCCCAGCATTCCCTAGTCTTAATATAAAGAAAGATAGTGTATCATATGAGGTAATATGAATTTGTGAAATTTTTGTGAATGTAACACTTATTATTTGTATAAAAATGCTTGGGTGCCCTCAAATGTGCCCCTAAAGTGTTTCCTACTGTATTTTTTTTTAATATTTATAAAATTACCACTAGTGAATTTGTTTGTATTTATATTTTTTAATATTAGAAAATCAAAAAATCAAAATACACTGAGATTAGGATGTGTTTAGTTATTGAAATCAACTCAACTTATCTCAAATCATCAATTATTGATAAAATTTATTACTTTTTCAATTTTTTATAAAAAGGTTAAATACTTATCAACCTACTTTGTATATTTAAACAAATATCTCAACCTATTTACATTCAATTTATCTTAATGAAATCCATAAAATATTATTATTTATAAATTAATTCAAATCATCTATGATCTAACTCAACATCCAAACGCAACGGTAAAGGTTCTAAGAAAAGTTGGATATACTTAAGGGTAGTGATATGGTTACTACTATATTACTACCTATCTACTACCTAAGTTCATTTTAAGTGTTTTTTTTAAAGTATTTTTTTAACAAACTTAATCACTAAAAAAAATTAAAAAAAATATAACTTTACTAAGACTCATTTTCTTAACCATTAATTAAAATAAAAAATTTTTAAAAAAATCAAATACAAAAAAAAAATAGATAAGTAGTAATAAGATAATTCTATAAATAAAATAAGGTTTGGTGAAAGGAGAAAAAATGCAATGCCCTTTGAAAACAATAAAAACAAAAAAATATGTTGTCCGTACAAGTAGCTGCCACGTTGGATAGTCTTCTAGAAAAACATTGAACCCACCTGTGAAATTGGACAGGTTCATGACTATCATTTTATTATATAAGCATTGTATAGGGTCTGAGTTCATCTGACTCGTAATATGGTGAGGTACATCGTGGGGCTGTTTGATTTTTTTCCTAAGCTTTCTCCAACAAACCTAGGCAAGTCAAACAAACACCCTCACATTTAAATGAGAAGCTTAACATCCTAATAAAAAATAAGAAATTAATGTGGCACAATTAAAAATTATATATAAAATCAGCTTATTAAGGTCTAAAGAGTAAAAATAGCTAGAACAAAATGACATTACATGTGCACTAATAAATGTTGTGATAAAAAGACAAACAAATTTGAGCCAAAATCATAAGTCGAGATAAAGCAGTAGGGGCCAAGAATATTACCTGGTAGGATTGAGTCCTAGGATCTGTGGTGGTCCAGATATGGCGGTGAATACAGGCAGACTTGAGAAAAGTGGTGCCTCACTTGATGCACTTCATGGTAGTGTCTCCCTTCGGTTTGGGTGATGGAATTTATAGACCATTTTTATTTATAAACAACAATCGAGCTCGAGGCCCTAAATCCTACAATCACTCCATGCAATGCTATTGTGTTGGCAGTGGTCAGGTCACTTCTCCTCAGGGCTGAATGAAACAACCTTTGTTTGAGATTCCACAAAGTATGGAATACAGCTCGGCTCTGCAACTCTGCCTCTCTTGTAGAGATTCGCATGGCCTCTCGGTTAGGGCTAGTTTTTGGATTCTTGCGGGATCGAGCAATTTTCGTAAAAGGGGAACTCGTCGAAGTGCTCGGGTGGAGAATTATTGTTGCGAAATGGCTCAAATTTGGTCATCAAGAGTGGGTCTGCGTATAGCTTGGATGAGATGAATGGGTGTTTGTCATGAGTGATTTGTTGAGGAAGAGAGAAATGAAAGCTAACGTTGGGGGACAGGTTTCATTGTTGGTAGCAGTGTAGAGGCATATCAAGCTACAGTACAGAAGCAACAGTTAGTACGAAATTCTTAGCAAAGTTTTGGTCTTATTGACCGTTTGGTAGTTTGGTCTTATCTCATAATGAAACTCATATTAAAATTTCATGTTTTATCTTTGTTGCCAAACCTACCTTAAATTCAAAGTCTCAAATCTCACTCATTCTCTATAAATGGAAAGGTTTGGATACAAAAATGTTTTAATTCATCTCATTTAATTATTACAATTTTCTTAAATTCACATATAAAATACAATAAACAATTCAACTTTTTCAAATCTTAAAACAATAATAATATTAAAAAATAATTTTCTAATAAATTTTTTTTCAATTTTCAATTTTTATTTTAACCCATCTTAGAGCATCTGCATTCTGATGCCTATACCCCATCAAATTCTCTAAATTTTAGTAATAAATTTAGCTTTTTCATAAACAATTTGAATTTGAATAATAACAAAAAATTAACAAATAAAAAATAGCTGGATTGGGTGTTTATAATTGTGTCCTAGAACACAGGTGTTTGTCTCTAGTGCCACCAGATGTCAAAGTATTTGGTTCTAAGCCACCCAAACTCACAAAATAGAGTTTTTTCTTCAACAGACTAGTATCGACTGGAGTTTCTCAATGAACAAGGTAAACAGGGACACAGAACTTGGTGTTTGTTCTTCATCTCCCCTCCTGTTACCTATTTTTTTTAGTTAATGCCAAGACTCCTTTCCAAAATTTAGTCACTAAAATAAATTTGTACACAACTTCTAGATTCAACAACAAAATGAATGAACACAGCCTCATAGTTTCAACAACCAATAGAGAGAAAAAAGAAGAAGGTAAAGGTAGAGTTCACATAGCTATGAAAATGAGACAGGAAGCTTTGATACCAATTGATGAAACATTTAAAATAAAATCATGTCTGTCTATTATCATTGCATGCTTAAACTAATAGAAGAAAACATACCTCCTCTATTGTAAGAAGATGAGCTAGCCATCACTTTTGTATATCCCGAATAATTTGGTATTTGTGTGTCGAGGAGACTTTTACTCTCTTCCCTCTGTGACACAAATGGTTGATCTCTTGGAATCTAATGGGCCAACTCCATTTATATATATATATATATATATGCAGGGGTGGAATTGTGTTGTAGGTAGGCTCCCCAAAATTTTTTAAAAATACTAATATAGTATGTAGATAGTTATAATTTTTCTTTTATATATTTGAAATTGCCCCCCCAATACCGAAACTTCTAAATTTTTTATTGAAATTATCCCTGAAATCCCAATATTTACTAACTCCACTTTCTCAAATATTCTTAGATATTTCTTTCTCAAATATCACTCAAATACAAAATATTTTTCAATTCTAAATCTTCAACTTTTTCTCAAATATTCTAAATTCTTAGAGACATTTGGATGGGAAAAAAGTTAGGTTACTACTTGCCCTATACAAGCAAGTAGCTAACTCTCCCAGCCCCCACACCTGCCTAGTTGGAGACCAAGTTTTTAGTCCTGCCACTTGGCCCTTCCCATCTAGATAGGCGGGCGGATTGGCCTATGCTCATCTGGCCACTCTATGCAGCGAGAGAGAGCGAGACCAAGAGATTGGCGACCATTACATGGAGACTCCCACTGGGAGGGAGGGAGGGAGGGAGGGAGAGAGAGAGAGAGAGAGAGAGTGTTTTCCCCTAAACAAAACAACATCATTTCTTGCCAATGGGGTGTCATATTTGCGAAGAAAGGGTGTTATAATCATAATGTAGATGGTTTGATTTTGCAGTTCAAGAAACAACCTGTTAAAAAAGTTTACAACTTTATCAAATGCAATTTGTCTCGTTTGTTTTCACAGGTAAGGTGAGGTGAGATGAGATGAATTGAGATTAAAATTAGAAAGTTGAATAAAGTATTGTTAGAATATATTTTTTTAATATTATTTTTGTTTTAAGATTTGAAAAAAGTTGAATTGTTTATTTTATTTTGTATTGAAATTTGAAAAACTTCCAATGATTAGATAAGATGAGATATTTTTTAAAAACAAATAAGGGGCTAGTGATATGTGAAGAAACTGTAATTAAATAAAAAAATGTAGTTATTCGAAGATAAATATACGAGTGGTCTAATGCTACCTAAATTATAAAGGTTCCGGGATATTTATGGTCAAACCTAACCAAAAGAGAAAAAATGTTAAAGAAAATTAAATTAAAAAAAAAAAATCTGGGGGAGTTTGTATTGAAAAAGAAATATACGCTTGGATGTGGTCGAATATTGGTCAAAGACGACATTCTCTAGCCACTCTTTCCTCCTAGTGGTCTAGATTAGAGCTTGTTTATTTTACGCCACGAATGCTCTTAGTAGGTGTACTTCTATAGAGGGTCAAATTAAGCTCAGAAAACATGGGTTTTCTCCTTTTCTTTTCTGTATTTTTCATTTTCGTTTTTAATTTTCTGTTGGAAGGAAGATGATAAATCAATTTAAGAAAAATGTTATTCTCACCTCTCAAATTTATTGAGTATTTTTTAATTATATTATGATTTTTTTTATTTTTTTAAAAAATATTTAAAAATATTAAAAAATACATGTAAAAAAATAAAAATAAAGAAAAAAAATCAAATTACAATTAACTGTGGCTCCCAGTTATGAGAGAAAGTAGAAAACTGCATTAATATTAGAGAAATCATAAAAATTCCTTATTTTTATTTTTAAGATTTACTTCCTATGGAAGCTGAAGAGGAGGTTTCAGACAACTCCTTTCAAGGCTCTTGCTTTCTTAGATAGGAGCATAGGGTGGCCGTCGGTATATAAATGTCCCCAAATCCGTACTCCAAACTGAGCCTTCTACTCAGGTCGAGCAAAAATTTGACTCCATTATAATTGAACAAAACTGAGTAGAATTTTTTTTTTTTTAAGATTTAATCAAAATTATAGGTTTCGTTGGATCGATTCCGATTTTAAGTTTCCGATTATTATTTTGAAATTGTATATATATATTATAAAAATATGTATTTATTAATATATTAATCATATATATTAATATAATTATATTGTTATATAACTAGTATTTATATAATTAAATTTAATAATATTGTTACGAGTAAATAATGATAGGTTTTGATAAGTTGTTCAAACGTTCTAGAACTCGGACATTTATGCTAATGAAAAATATTGTCATTTGTCTTAAAGTTTTATTATTTTATTAACCTTGTATTATTTTTCAAAAAATTGTTTGATTTATGAAATATTTGAATGTATCAGCACGCACATGGCTCATGACCCATTTGGGGTTTCTATATGTATTAAAATACTCTCTCTCTCTCTCTCTCTCTCTCTCTGAGGGTTATAACTTTTGACACAATCAAGTAAAATGCCTTTTGGGGATTAAGGCTGCACGTTGTAAATTGCTACACCATAATCAGTGGTAATCTGAACCCATAAGCGTATCGGTTACCAAATCGTCAAAAGCTTGGCCTACCATGTTAATTTTCTGATCCCAACGCGTTAATTTCTGACTGCGCCACACTTTTTTTTTTTTTTTTTTAGATAAAAGACTACGCCACACTTGAATTTATAGCTATCTCAACTATCCATGCTGTCCCATCCCTGGACTGGCAGAGAAGCAGAATCGGTCTTAGATATCCAACCTTTTTTTATTTCTTTATTTTTCCAAGGAGAAATCCAATGTTATCACGTACGTGCACATTTTCTTTGTCCACTGACTCTGCTTTTCTTTTCTTTTCTTTTGTTCTAGACTCTGCTTTATATACGAGGCAACAGAGTTGGAGAAGAAAATGCCAAAATAACACTCGACTAATTACTATTAAGCTGTGCTATTTTGACCAGAAAACTTGACTGTATTGAATCCACCACAGAAAGAAGAACTGCACACTAAGTTACCTACGGTTCCACCAGACAACTGTAAAGAACATGCATTACAATTCTATTAGGTTTGTTAGTATACGCTGGTATAAGCTGGCAGAATATTCTTTATTCTTCTTTATAATTATCTGGTGAAACCGTAGGTAACTTAGTGTGCAGTTCTTCTTTCTGTGGTGGATTCAATAGACTGAGAAGGCATCGCAAATTGGCAATGCACCGCCTCTGTTTGTGTAGATATATAAAAATTTTAATAATAATTTTTTCTATTTGAAAGGTCGTGTATCAATGCATCACTTATCTTGGACCCCTTATAATTATGAAAAATTAAAAAATCAATTTTTTTTTATCATTTTTATGTCCTACTTTATTAGTATTCTCTATACGAAGAGAGTTTAGTTCATGAAACCGGTTTAAAAAAAAAAAATTATTCAATCCTATAAACATGTTTAAAACTTTATCTATAGATAATGTATGATTATTCTTTAAAAAGTCTCGCAAGTATATCTTTTTCAAAATTAGTTATTTAGATAAAGTGACACCATTCCATGAATTGATTTAAAAAGGAATGATATGAACATCATTATAAATATGTAATAATTAATATTAAATAAATAAATTGAAGATTTCGTTTGTGATTAATAAATAAATAGTTCATATCCATTCGTTTTTTAGTCGGATACATTTTGATGATTTTCTTTTACTAAATTTAAATCAATTTATAAAATGAACTGTAATATAATTAAACTTAAGTTCTAAAACATGAATTAATTTCCAGCTCAGCTTTTCTCACTTTAGCCACGTACTTTCATCGATAGTCCGCACTATTTTTTTAGTTTTTTTTTTCCCCTTTTTTTTTTTTTTGACTTTTTGTTTTGACTCTTTTTTTTTTTTGTCGTTATAAAATTTACTCAAGAGTCTTCATGTCTTCATCTCTTTCTTTTTCTGTAAAGCAAAAATGAAACCTGCTTTTTCTCGTTCCCCCACTCTCCATTTTCTTTCTTCCTAGTTCCCCTGCTTCTTCTCTTTTTCTCAATTTTCTCGTTATAGCTTTTTCTTAGTTTTTTGTTTTGTCGCGGGTCTAATGGTGAAACCTTTCTCGAGAAACACCAAACTCGTGAACGATTCTGACGAACCACTGAAGGTTCGACGTGTGACAATGGGCGGCATATTTCGATGGGAAGACAGATTTCTAACAATCCCGCCGGGCGAGCACCGTTACATGTGCTACGCCGATTTGGGGATTGAATACAACGGTGGACGTCTTGTAGAAGTGCTTTTTGACCTCGGAGACCGGCAGATGGGACCTGTTATATCGACATCGGAGATACGCGATCATGAGAAAATCATATTCTTCAAACGCAATGATGGAACCATCGCCCACGATCTTATCAGGGGGAGTATGATCCAGATGAACGGGTAATTCCCTTTATTTTATAACTTGTTCAGATGGGACACCTAATTAAATTATCGGATATGGAATTTTGATTGGTATACTTGCTCTGTTGTTATGTTTTGAGTTACAGGATAGTTATATCGATGAAAGGCGTGCTGAAAAAGATCAAGGCATCGCTTATGGAGGCATCTGCCTTCGCACATCATGGTGTGCATGCCGAGACCTCTGGACCATTGCCTCAACCAACAGCTACGGATGCACCTGCTGTGCACACTGCAGTGGCCTAACTATCTCTGACAAAGAATATTCCACAATAATATTTGTTGTTCTCTGATTGGTTATTGGTGAACAGAGCAAAAGTCGGTGAAACTTATCGGTGGAAGAAACAAGTGATGCGGTGCCGTTTAGTGCCAAGAATCATACTGATACGGTGCCTGTGTTTTCGAATAAATGAAGTGATGCGTTTTGATCGGTGGAAGACACGTGCCTGGTAGTCCGTGAAAATTAGATATAAGAACGCAAGGGGATGAAGGGAAAGGGTGTATGGAATATCTTGCCTTGTTAATGTTCTGGAATATCTCGAATGAATATTCAATATTTCTATGTTACTCTGTTCAATATTTTCCCATATTAACATCAATTATTACTCTGTTTTCTGGGTTGGTACTTTGGATTCATAACAACGTGACGATGACAAGTCAGTTCTTTTGCTTCGCTAGGGGCAAGGTTTCACATTACTTGGGAGAGAGCAGCTGTGCCATTTTGACCAGAAAACTTAATTCTGTTTTTAATTTAAAAAAGGAATATGTAATAATTAATATTGAATGAATAAATAGAAGATTTTGTTTATGATTAATAAATAAATAGTTCAAATCCATTCGTCTTTAAGTCGGATACATTTTGGTGATTTTCTTTTATTAAATTTAAATCAATTTGTAAAATGAACTGTAATATAATTAAACTCAATTTCTAAAACATGAATTAATTTCCAACTCTACCCACGTACCTACTACCTTTCTTCACATGGTCATATTATCTGGATGTCGACACTATAACAAAATAAAAAATAAAAAAAAATAAAAACATGTGTGGTGTAGGATGAAGTGTAGCGAAATCCTTTACCAAATTCATATAACAACAATTATTATTTATTTTCATGTAAAACTTAACAAGATTATAATTATTTATATTTCTTTCAATTTATAGTTCTTTTTATTCAAAATCATCGTTTGGTCCCCATGGATTTGTTCCTTACCATGCCTTACTTCAAAAATTGTCAAACAAACAAACGAAAAGAGGAATGATAATTGCAATCGTGAATGTGTAAATACTACACAATTATTTTTAAAAAGTGAATAAATATGAAATTTATATGAAAAAATTAATTTTTTAATAATAGACTCCACTCTTTTTCAAAATGACTGCATGACACTTGTATATTTCACGACTATATGTAGCATTACTCAAATTAAAAATCTATAATATTGGAGCCCAACTTTAGGGGATGTTTGGTAATATTTTTAATTTCATCTTATCTTATCTCATCTCTTTTTATTTTATTATATTATCAAATATCATTAAAATACAAACATTTCAAACTAATTGTTATAACTTTTTCAAATTTAAAAAAAAAATTTAATTTTTTCAAATTTCAAAACAAATATAATATTTAAAGATTATATTTTAATAATATTTTAATTTTATAATATTTTTATTCATTTTTTTTTCATTTTCCAAAGCCTATAAAACACTGTAACTCAAACCATTCTACTAGTATTTTCAAACTATTTCACTATTATTTACAAATTTTTCATCTCATTTCATTCCCAAGCATCCCCTTAGTCTTAGTATGAAAAATATTTTAATCACAAAGAGATTTCACAAAAGGAAATTCACAAACAAACGTGGTTTGATGTAGTATGTTAGATTGTAAAGATACTTTTATTACAAAGTAGATAGTATATCATATGAGGTAATATCAATTTATGAGTTTACATTTATAAATTTTTTTGTGAATATAGAACTTCTTATTATTATAAAAATGCTTGGATGCCCTCCAAATGTGTCCCAAAAGTGTCTCCTAGTGTTTCTTTTTTGTTTTAATATTTATAAAAGTTACTGAATTTGTTTGTATGTATATTTTGTAATATTAGAAAATCAAAAAATCATAATACACTGAGTGTGTTTAGTTGTTAAAATTAACTCAACTTAACTTAACTCATCTCAAATCAATAATTGATAAAACTTATTACATTTTTTAACTTTCCATAAAATAGTTTAACATATTTCAATTTAGTTCATACATTCAAATATATATTTCAATATATTTACATTCAAATACATTTTAATGAAATTTATAAAATATTATTATTTATAGATTAATTTAGATACAAACCACAGCAGCAAAGGTTCTAAAAAAAAAAAAAATGGGATATATTTAGAGGGAATTCTAGCAACACCGTAGCACATAATTTTCAAAGTCAAACAAGTCTGCCAACATATGCGGTGGCCATAGCTGTTGACTTTAAGGTCCGTTAAGGTCAGTTAATGTTTGAAGATTCGTTCTATATAAAGGGTACCTCAGCTACCCTTATTATTATTATTTATTTTATTTTTTTATTATTTATTACTTTTTACTTATTTTTTATTATTATTTAATATTTTATTATTACTTTTTTATTACCATTTATAACTATTCTCAAACACTTTCACTATCCAAACCTAATTAAAAAATTTTTAATTCAACTCATCTCATCTCATTTCCTTTAATTATTTTAATTTTTTTAAATTTACATAAAAAATATAATTAATAATTTAATTTTTTCAAATCTTAAAATAATTATAATATTAAAAAATAATATAATAATAATATTTTATTTAATTTTTAACTTTTCTCTCAATTTATTTTAGAGATCTTCATCCGACGCCTAAACCATCAAATTCTCTAAATTTTAATAAAAATTTTAACTTTTTCATAAATAATTTGAATTTGAATAATAACAAAAAATTAATAAAGAAAAAATAGCTGGATTGGGTGTTTATGATTGCGTCCCACAACACGTGTGTTTGTCTCTAGCGCCACCAGATGTCAAAGTACTTGGTTCTAGGCCACCCAAACTCACAAAATAGGGTTTTTTCTTCAACATAGTAGTATCAACCGGAGTTTCTCCATGAGCAAGGTAAAGAGGGGCACATACTAGGGGTGCTACATGCCCTTTACAGAGTAGGGCCATCCCTTCCCCCCACCCCGCCCCTCATGGGATGGGAGGTGGGGTTTTCACACCCGTCTCCTGTCTCGGTGAATGGGGTGTGGAGCGAATACCTAATCCGCCCCGTTTCCGTCTACTTAAAAAATATACTACATTTTTACTAGATTTAAAAATTATTCTCAAGTCTAAAATTGATTAAATAAACATTTTTATACCTAAATTGTAAATTTAAATTTTTTAAATATGACTATAATTAAAAACTATGTAATTTTTAAATTTGTTAATGCATATTTAGTGTAAGTTGTAGTGTATTAATTTTTAGACTGCGTAGTTTTTAAATTTTTAGTGCATATTTTGTAAATAAGTTTAACAAATTGTAATATATATTTATATATGCATAATTTGTAAAATATAAATATATATTTATGTTTATAAATAATATATATAAATGTAAGTGGGGGCGGGGACAGGGCGGGGTTGGGACCTCCCCGTCCCCCGTCCCCACTAGGGGCTCTAGATGAGGGGCGGGGGTTCCTGCCCCCGCATGGGAGGACCAGGGTTGCCCTCCCTGCCATGCGGGGGTGGAGCGGACTGAGGCAGGGCGGTGGGGTGTAGGGCCCTACTGCCCACCCTAACACAGACCTTGACGTTTGACCTCCATCTCACCTCCTGTTACCATTTTTTTTTTTTTGTTAATGCTAAGACTCCTTTCCAAACTTTAGTCACTAAAATAAATTTGTACACAACTTCTGGATTCAACAACAAAATGAATGAACACAGTATCATAGTTTCAACAACTAATAGAGAGAAACAAGAAGGTAAAGGTAGTTCACATAGCGATGAAAATGAGACAAGAAGCTTTGATACCAATTGATGAAACATTTAAAATAAAATCATGTAGCATACTTAAATTGGATAGAAGAAAATATGCCTCCTCCATGGTTAGAAGATGAGCTAGCCATCATTTTTGTATATCCCAAATAATCTGGTATTTGTTTGTTGAAGAGACTTTTAGGACTAATTTGGATCTCAAATTCATCTCAACTCATCATTACAACTTTTTCAAATTCCAATACAAAATATAATTAATAATTTAATTTTTTCAAATCTCAAAATAATAATAATATTAATAAATAATATTCTAACAATAATTTATTATCTCAACTCAACTCAACTCAATTTAACTCAACCCAATTCAATATCCAAACACAGTCTTACTCTCTTTCCTTTGTGACACAAATAGCTCTCATGGAGTCTAATGGGCCAACTCCATTTGTATATATATAAATATATATATATGTATATATATACATATACACACATATTGAGTAAGAGTAAGGGCTTTCTTAAGTGTTCACTAAATAGTCCAATTCATCATGGGCTCACATTATAACTATGCTAGTCCACACATAAAAATACAACAAGCAAGCCTCTAGGCAGGATGCCTTACAAATATGGAAGCTCACACTCAAAGTCAAGCTTATGCAACAATCATGAAATCTGCAATATATGTCTACGATCTCATTGATTCAGCAAATCCACCACATTTATGATAACTGTATCCTTTGTTACATTGTATAGAAGAAGACGATCATGTGGATCTCTCAAAATTGCATCTTTCTATTTTTCAGTGACTTGTACCATCTACATTATGAATACACAATATATTTACTGGTTGGGTGTGTTAGCCAAAACCATTTCTCTACAATTTTGTTCTAAGTTTCACCTCGGAATTAAAGAGCTTTTAAAACTTTTGCTAATAATTTGGAAATTTTTATAGCATCAGACTAAAAATAAAATCAATATCTTCAAGACAGGAATCTCTTATACCATTTCTAAACTCCGTTTACAATCACGCATATCAAATTATAAAAACTTATAATATACCCATTTTTCTAGTTAATTAAAATGATAAAATTATTTCGTATACCAAAATCTAAAAATAAATAAATAAATAAAGGACCACCCAAAGGAATGGGCCAACCCAAGCACGAGTTAAAATAAAATAGTCAACATTGATAATATTATTGTGATAGTAGTTCTAAATTATTTGATATCATCTCACGAGATGATTAAAGGATAATGAAGAACAATATTTAGCAATATTACATTTGGCAATTCATTTGATCAAATTGTTTATGAAACCCATCAAGGCTGTTGAATCGTTGATAGATTCGGATAATTTTTTTTTTAGTTAGTGTTGGAAATAAATAACAGTAAATATTAGCAAGTAGGCATTAGTTCGAAGATCAATTCTATGGCTTTAGGGTGTGGAGTACGTGGCTACCTTACATTGGATGCTTAGAGCCTGAAGCTCGATACGTTATTGGATAAAATAATCCGGCGAAATGCGAACTTCCAAAACGGCATACCCAACACCGGACCCAGAAGCAATGACTGCTCCATCGGCTTTGTCCCTCCACTGCCTCGGACCGCCCTTATTTACGAAAAATTCCCCCCCAAAGAAATCCACCTCCTCCACCACCACCATTTCCACGATCGTTTCCATCGAGAATAGCAGCATTAATGAAAACTCAACTCAGCCACACCCATGTCTTGTTTCACTGGAAAAATGCTTCAACATGTCGGAGCTCAAGGTTATCCATGCCCAAATGCTCAGGACCGGCCTTTTCTTCGACGAATACAACGCCAGCAAAGTCGTTGCTTTTTGTGCTCTCCAAGACTCCGGAAGCCTCCGTTATGCCCGTTTGGCCTTTACCCAAATCCCCAATCCCACAACCTATACGTGTAATTCCATTATCCGAGGCTACAACAACAAGAACTCGCCCCGCCAGGCACTTCTGTTTTACCAAGAAATGCTAACTACAGGTCTGGCCCCTGATAGATTCACGTTCCCTTCATTGTTCAAATCGTGTCAGGATTTGCGTGAGGGCGAACAGTTG
Organism: Pterocarya stenoptera; assembly: GCA_003123785.1. Lineage (NCBI taxonomy): Eukaryota > Viridiplantae > Streptophyta > Magnoliopsida > Fagales > Juglandaceae > Pterocarya > Pterocarya stenoptera. The sequence goes on along the minus strand of QEOT01004839.1, from coordinate 65,493 downwards.
CATTGTCATTCCACGAAGCTTGGTTTCGCTTCGGATTCTTATATTCAAAACACGTTGATGCATACGTACTCCCAATGCAGGTGCTTGGTTTCAGCTCGCAAGGTGTTTGAAAAAATGGTGGAAAAGAGTGTGGTGTCTTGGGCGACCATGATTAAAGCGTATGCGCTATGCGATCAACCAGATGAAGCTGTTAGGATTTTTGAGAGGATGGAATTTGAGTGTGTGAAACCTAACGAGGTTACTCTGGTTAATCTGTTGAGTGCATGTGCTAGAGCGAGGGATTTGGGAATGACGAGACGGGTGCATGAATACATTGATGAGAATGGTTTTGGGTACCATGAGGTCCTAATCACGGCTCTTATGGATGCTTATTGCAAGTGTGGTTGTCTGTCTCTTGCTCGGGAATTATTTGACAACATGCCCATAAAAAACTTGGTTTCTTGGAACATAGTCATCAATGGACATGTTGAGGATAGTGATTTCGAGGAGGCCTTACTACTCTTTAAAGAGATGCAACTCGAGGGCCTCAAGGGGGATAAAGTAACTATGGTTAGCTTATTGATTGCTTGTACCCATTTGGGTGCTCTTGACCTTGGTAAATGGTTGCATGCCTATATTGAAAAGGAGGGCATAGAGGTGGATGTTGCCTTAGGAACAGCACTTGTTGACATGTATGCGAAGTGTGGGAGCATAGCCATTGCAATGAGTGTATTCCAAGAACTGCCTGAGAAAGATGTTATGACTTGGACAGCCTTGATTGTAGGTCTTGCAATGTGTGGTCAAGGAGAGAAGGCATTGGTGTATTTCTCTGAGATGCAGATTCCAGGGGTGAAACCAGATGCAATTACCTTTGTAGGGGTCTTGGCAGCCTGTAGTCATACTAGATTTGTAGATGAAGGGATTTCAATTTTTAACTCGATGTCCAAGACATTTGGCATTCAGCCTAGCATTGAACACTACGGTTGTATGGTTGACATATTAGGCCGAGCTGGCTGCATAGCTGAAGCAGAGGAGCTGATACAGAACATGCCAATGACACTAGATCATTTTGTTTTGGGCGGACTTCTTGGTGCCTGCAGAATCCATGGCAACCTTGAGGCTGCAGAAAGGGCAGCTCAAAAGCTTATCGAGCTTGACCCAAACCATGTAGGAACATATGTGCTTTTATAAAAAATATATAGCTCGTCAAGGAAGTGGGAGGAAGCTAAAAAAGTCAGGGAACTCATGGCAGAAAGAAACATAAAGAAGCTGCCAGGTTGCAAGTTTGATTGAAGTTGATGGTGTAGTTCATGAATTTGTAAAAGGTGACTCAACACATCCGTAATCTTCACTGATCTATGAAACGTTGGAGGACATGATTAACCGATTAAAGAAAGAGGGTTATGTTCCTTATAAATCAGAAGCGTTGTTTGATATGGATGAAGAAGAAAATGAGACTGCACTTAGCCACCATAGTGAGAAGCTATCAATTGCATTTGGGCTGTTAAGTACCGTCCCTGGGACCCCGATTCGAGTTGTGAAAAACCTTCGCGTGTGCCGTGATTGCCACACGACAACCAAACTCATTTCCAGGGTTTACGAAAGAGAAATACTATTGCGGGATAGGAATCGGTTTCACCATTTCAAGGGTGGAGTTTGTTCGTGCAGGGATTTCTGGTGATGCAAGACTCATCCAATACTTAAGAGAGCTTTCACAATTTTTCTGCATTCTGTACAACATTCTCATAGATAAGTTTCTTTTTCGACCCTTGTATCCATCCCATTTATTGTTGTGGATTAGTTATATGTTCATATTCACGCATGTGCCCAAGCTTGTCTATTTGAAATGTAACTGGTCATAGTGACGGAAAATCTAAGGAATTTTGTTCCAGATTATGTTTATAGCCTGAATAACCTTATGGTGAGGCCGTGGTAATACCATCCACGAATTCGCTCAAACTACCATCCAACTTGTAATCACTCCACAAGCTACTGAGTTTAACAATTACCCCTGAAATTATCAAAAACTTGTAAAAGCACCCTAGAGAAACTATGCAAATGGCAAGCAAGAAAATAAATTTGGAAACTAGTATTCCAATCGTCTAAGTTCTCTGCATCACCAATAAGCTGAACTGAACTCTTCACGGTTAAAATTAAACAGCAAGATTTCCCAACACTCGGTCACACACAGTAAGATTTCATCCTTATTATAGAAGGCAAAGACTCGAACTACCCTATTATGGTCTTGGAGATAACAACATGGTATTCGTTATAACAAGAACAGTATATTTTTTTACGTCTGAGAACCATCTGATGTAATGATGTTTCCCTTACAGAGAGAAGAAACAACCAAAGGTTCCACAATCAACAGTTGCTTTGAGTGATACCACTACAAGGTGCATGAAAGGTCCTCATGCTGTTCAGTTGGGTAAAACATGACTTTTGTTTTCAATAAATAAAAGCTTAATAACACAAGAAGAGGGGAGGGGGACAATAGAAAGAAAGAAGTACATGCAAACATTACGCCGTAAAATCAATAAGCAGGGACCATATAATCGTAAAATATAACAAATATCACAATCATTTGTGCCTGTTGAAACATTCAAGGAAAGCTAACAGAAGTACAATTCTAATGACCATAATAAATTGATCACATACAGAAAGTTTCTTAAATCATGGAAAAAAGAATATACTTGACATCAAACTTCAAGCACCCACGTATCCTCTTCTTCAATGGACAAAAAAGAAAAAATAAAAGGAAAAGAAACGTAGAGCATAAATCCTTACAAAGAAACTATGTGTTTCATTAAATGGAAAAACGCATCGTTTTGAGGAAGCACATACCACTGCCAACTCCTTCCCCCTTCCTTAGTGCGAGACTTCGTTTTCCCCTACCTCAACGAGACCCATCTGAGCCCTTTGTTAGTGCGAGAGCCATCCGAAAGATAAAGTGCCTGTTGATCAGTACATGAAAGCCATTCTTTTAGCTAAATTATGTCAGGGAAAGAAAATAATTTAACTAATATGGTAGCTATGAAGGGAAAAGGATCAATGAGTTGCGTGGTTTTACTGACACTAGCTAGCAATTCATGTGGAGAGAATATTTTTACGACGTAAAAATATTTTTTTACGTCTGAGAACCATCTGATGTAATGATGTTTCCCTTACAGAGAGAAGAAACAACCAAAGGTTCCACAATCAACAGTTGCTTTGAGTGATACCACTACAAGGTGCATGAAAGGTCCTCATGCTGTTCAGTTGGGTAAAACATGACTTTTGTTTTCAATAAATAAAAGCTTAATAACACAAGAAGAGGGGAGGGGGACAATAGAAAGAAAGAAGTACATGCAAACATTACGCCGTAAAATCAATAAGCAGGGACCATATAATCGTAAAATATAACAAATATCACAATCATTTGTGCCTGTTGAAACATTCAAGGAAAGCTAACAGAAGTACAATTCTAATGACCATAATAAATTGATCACATACAGAAAGTTTCTTAAATCATGGAAAAAAGAATATACTTGACATCAAACTTCAAGCACCCACGTATCCTCTTCTTCAATGGACAAAAAAGAAAAAATAAAAGGAAAAGAAACGTAGAGCATAAATCCTTACAAAGAAACTATGTGTTTCATTAAATGGAAAAACGCATCGTTTTGAGGAAGCACATACCACTGCCAACTCCTTCCCCCTTCCTTAGTGCGAGACTTCGTTTTCCCCTACCTCAACGAGACCCATCTGAGCCCTTTGTTAGTGCGAGAGCCATCCGAAAGATAAAGTGCCTGTTGATCAGTACATGAAAGCCATTCTTTTAGCTAAATTATGTCAGGGAAAGAAAATAATTTAACTAATATGGTAGCTATGAAGGGAAAAGGATCAATGAGTTGCGTGGTTTTACTGACACTAGCTAGCAATTCATGTGGAGAGAATATTTTTACGACGTAAAAATATTTTTTTACGTCTGAGAACCATCTGATGTAATGATGTTTCCCTTACAGAGAGAAGAAACAACCAAAGGTTCCACAATCAACAGTTGCTTTGAGTGATACCACTACAAGGTGCATGAAAGGTCCTCATGCTGTTCAGTTGGGTAAAACATGACTTTTGTTTTCAATAAATAAAAGCTTAATAACACAAGAAGAGGGGAGGGGGACAATAGAAAGAAAGAAGTACATGCAAACATTACGCCGTAAAATCAATAAGCAGGGACCATATAATCGTAAAATATAACAAATATCACAATCATTTGTGCCTGTTGAAACATTCAAGGAAAGCTAACAGAAGTACAATTCTAATGACCATAATAAATTGATCACATACAGAAAGTTTCTTAAATCATGGAAAAAAGAATATACTTGACATCAAACTTCAAGCACCCACGTATCCTCTTCTTCAATGGACAAAAAAGAAAAAATAAAAGGAAAAGAAACGTAGAGCATAAATCCTTACAAAGAAACTATGTGTTTCATTAAATGGAAAAACGCATCGTTTTGAGGAAGCACATACCACTGCCAACTCCTTCCCCCTTCCTTAGTGCGAGACTTCGTTTTCCCCTACCTCAACGAGACCCATCTGAGCCCTTTGTTAGTGCGAGAGCCATCCGAAAGATAAAGTGCCTGTTGATCAGTACATGAAAGCCATTCTTTTAGCTAAATTATGTCAGGGAAAGAAAATAATTTAACTAATATGGTAGCTATGAAGGGAAAAGGATCAATGAGTTGCGTGGTTTTACTGACACTAGCTAGCAATTCATGTGGAGAGAATCTACTAAACATAAAAATAAAATAAAAAAAGGTGGGGGGGGGGTGGGGGGAATAAAGAGAATGCAATGGAAGCAGTCGAAACTCTGAGACCTACCGCGGAGATTTATGAAGAAGCTGACGATGGTGGAAGAGGCCGACGGTGGTGAAGGACTATTTTTGTCTCCGCCATAAAAAGGAAAAAATCTATCTGTGAAGACTATTTTTTTTTTCTCTAATTTGGTCTAAAGCCTTTTTTTTTCAAATCTGTGTTTCCTTTTAAATTTAGCTCGTCATTGTTTCACTTTTCAAAAAAAAAAAAAAAATGGTCATTGCTTTTGTGTACTGCAAAATCGTCCACTGCACATAAACCAAAGAGTAATTTTATTTGTAGTCCCCATTCGGGAGACTGTGTATGCAGACCTGACTTAAACGAAACGAACCATTTCTTTTAAGTGAAAGCAGCTCTCTTTTTGTTGCGTGGATGGACGAGATAGAAACGGGAAGACAGAGAGACCTAAACACCAATGATGAGAAGCCAAAGAGCCCTAAGAACCAACGCCTTTGAAGCTGTCGCCACTTCGCCGTCGCCCCCTTCCCATTCGATTTTGCCAATAGAATCGTCGTCCCTTTCCCCCACCTTAGAACCGTCGTACATCCCCTTCCTCGAGCGTATATATACATCTTTTAAATTTCTCCGAGGTTTTTCTTTAATGGGTTTTGATGTTTGTGAGTTGGTTTTCAGCACAGAGGTCTTTGCTCGGTCTAAAATTGGCACTAGTGACCTTGCATCTGGTGTATGTTTGTTTTTGCCTTCTTTTCCCACTTTGTGGTAGCTTGAATTCCATCAGAGTTCAAGGTAATCTCTTGGTCCCTATGATTATATAGTTAAAACTGTGTTATGTTGCAGCACAATGATTATATAATTAAAACTGTGTTATGTTGCAGTAGCATCTCTACTTGTTCCAAGGTTGTTTCATGTTTTTGATATGCAATGTCTTCATCGCATTCTTCATTTTGTTTGGTTGATCGTTCTTCGAATCATGCTCCAAAATGTTTATGCGGAGAGATGACACATCTAAAATTCTCAAACACCCCCAAGAAATCCAAGGCGACCTTTTTATTCCTGTCTAAATTACAATAAGAAGGTAAACATTAATTACTCTTGTTTGTGTACTTTTATTTTCAGACATTGTTCTATTAATTGTAATTTTCATTTGCTGTAGGGAAGGTCATATTGCGAGTACTTTTTATGGGTAGATATTAAACTAGAAAATGAAGGAAATGTTGCTTAGGAAAGAGAATGATGTCTCCAAAAGAGAGAGGAAGAACTCCAACATGCAAGGGTAGATATTTAAAAAGGGAGGAGGACATCCAAAATGATCGGGATGAGCTTCATGGTCAAATGAAAGATATTAGCCATGCACGCATGCTACTTTGCATGTATTGGAGACTCTTAATTCTAATATCATATTGTTGAATAGGATAAAAAACAATTACAGATTAAGTAAATGTGTAGCAAACTGTATAATGTTGGTGGATAGGTTTACAACCTTTATCAATATTGTAATATTCAAACCTAGCAGCTGTGTATGAACCTCTTAGAATCTGTAATATCCTGTAATATATTATTTTTGTTGTCATGTTTTCAGACAGTTTGGATTGTTATTTTTTCAATACTTCGAATATCAATGATGGCAAATTGAACAGGAGGAAAATGATGGCAGCATGTACCACCTGGAATTAGAAAATTATAATGACCAATCTAATCTCCACCAATCTCATGAACATAACCAATCCTGTAATAATTTGAAAATGAGGAAACATATCTCATGTCCACCAAAATTTATAGAAATTCATACCCATAAAACGGTTAAAATATTCAATGTCATCAACAATGCACCGAGTTACAAGAATACAAAATAGAGTTACACGGATGAAGTTATGAACATAGTCAACATGAATAGTCTACAACGTCTCCAAATCTCATAAAATAGTCAAAATGCAATCTACAACGTCTTCTCATCAATACTCGCGAGGGTCATGATATTGAAAGTCCACCTGCAAGTAGTTTGAAACATTGTGTAAGAATCATGCAAAACTTCTTACTTGTTCAGCAGAAAAATAAAATGAAATATTAACAACATTTACCTGAGAAATAATGCTTTGTTGTGTGCACTTGCGAAACAACACTTTGTTGTGTGCCAGACAGTATTACTGAATCTGTTGGGTTGAATACATCTTCCGGACGTGCAGTTGTCTACATTTGAATATATAAACAAATTAAATAACTTAAAAATAAATGTTTGCATATATCAAAATCACATTATTTAAATCTTTCCACAATGTTTCTCTGTCGCTTGCCGCGGGTCTTTTTGTTTTTGGTTTGCAATTTCTCTATTGTAGATTGTCTCCTCCTCGATGGGGACCTCCTTTTGCCTCTAACAACACAAGGACTCAGCATTTTCTTCGAATTTTCAATTTTAGCATCAATGGAAGTATGAGTACTTGCAACTGTGGCTTGGGGTTTTGATTTAGCGTAAATCAAATTCATTGCCTGTAACTTCTGTGTCATGTCTAGGGAATTATTTTTGCATTCTGCTACATTTGTAGCTACTTCGTAACATATTTTATCAAACTAGAGTACCTACCAGCAACTGGTTTACCACTCAAGTCGTCGTAATTGCTTCGAATGAGAGCATATCTACGTTTAATGTCCTTCCTCCACCTGTCCATAATGTACTTTTCCGACAACACTTGGACATCCATTGCAGCATAAATTGCAAGAATGTGTCTACATATAACTCCTCAATCTCAAATAGTCCACACATGCACTTCACCTCGCACTTATCTTCATTGAAGTATGCCTGCAAAGTTCATCGTTTGATGCAATTTTCAACTTACCTCTGGTCATTAACTTGATATGTTGTAATCGCTCTCTCTGTTTTTATGAGAACACAATGAGAATAGATAATTCTCATTACTTCTGCCTGTACTTCCTTAAATTTAGAATTCGTTTACACTCCTTGAAATTTCTTCTCCACGGGTAAATGGGATATACATGGGACTGTGCAATTGAATGAGTGAAATTTCACTGCCATCTCATTATCTACTTTCTTCCTTAGTGCATTGTCAAATTGATCGACGAATTATTTTAATGTAGTACTTGAATGTACAAATCCATCAGAAAAGGCATTCATGCTCTCACTCCTCTGAATTATGCTCATCCTAGCTCAAAATGTATCTTTCAGATATACAGGAACCCAATACATTCGCTCACTATAGAGACTTTAAAGTCATGCATTATCATGCAAATTATAAGTGTCAAGAAACACCCCCAAGACTTCTCAAACTCCTTAGAAGTTTAAGAATCATAAACACATTTTTGCAATGCACTTACAAACCACACTTATATTTAGCATGTGTGTCCAACTTCTCTAACAGTTTTTGCATTATGTACCACAAACAATATCTGTGCCAGGTGTTTGGAAAAACTATTGCAATCACATTTTTCATGGCCCTGTCTTGATCAATGATGATAGCTTTTGGTGCTCTCACATCCATACATTTCAACCAAGTCTCAAATAACAAAATAAATGTTTCAGTATTTTCACTTTATATCAAACCTGCTCCAAGTATTGATTGTTTATGTTGGTTAACACCAACAAATGGGGCAAATGGCATGCCATATCTATTTGTTAGGTATGTTGTATCAAATGTCACAACATCTTCAAAATACTCATATGCTGTTCTGCTACGTGCATCAGTCCAAAAGATATTTTGTAATCATCCATCATCATCCAAATCCATCAATGAGTAAAACACATCATTCTTATACTACATTTTCTCAAAATAACCACGAAGTGCATCAGCACCTCCTTTACCAAGTCTAAGGTGTCGGGCCTTGTCAATATAATTTCATGCATCTTTATCAATAAATGAAAGTTTCTCAAATCCATCAGCCTCGACAGCTAATGCGTTACAACTTTTGTCCATACCTATGCTTGTCTTGCGTTAATATCTAACTGCATCTTTATAGAATCATCAATAGCTCGATTATATCTAAAAAATCTTACATTTCGTGGACTTAGCCCATGATTATATACATTTTGAACAATAGTTATGCTTAAAACACCACCAACCAAGATTGCATTAATCTTCGTCTTATAATCGATCTTCGTTGTCGGGCATGGTTTAGAAAGATTGATAATACGGTTCCTTGCCTTACCACTACTAGCACAACCAAGTGTTACATATCTAACACTCCTATCATCTTCATTTTTACTTCTTTGGGTCATTATGCCAAATTTAGTCTGTTTCTCATATTGCTTATAGTAGTCAATGAGTTCTTGCTTGGTTTTAAAAAACATCTTCGCCGTTAGTTTTGAAATCCCATCATCATCATTTCCCGTCGTTGGCTCTGACATCCCACGATCATGATTCCCAAGCATTGCCTCTAAAACCCCATCATCATAGGGGTGAAAACCTACCCCTTCGGCGCGGTTTTTGGACAAGACCGACGCTGACCGACGAGAGGAAATATGGAGGAGGAGCTGGCCGTAACCGGTCGATGGAGAGGAGAAAACCGGCCTCATCGACTCCGGCGGTTCACAGTCGGTTTCTCGGTTTGAGATAACGGCGATGGTGGTCTGAGAGAGTAGAGAGAGAGAGAGTTGTAGAGGAGAGAGAGAGGATGAGAGAAACTAGAAATCGATCGGGGAAGAAGACCTAAGGTTGAAGACGATATAATATCGAAACGACGCCGTTTGATTTTAAATCAAACGGCGTCATTCTCCTTATTTTTTTTATACGTTAAGGATAAAACGACTCCGTTTGGTTTAATACCAAACGACGTCGTTTTAGTTGTGTTTAAAACACAACTACAGGCATAAACGATGCCGTTCCACTTAAACTTAAGTGGAACCGCGTCGTTTCATATGTAAGACAGAAACCTAATATGCCATCGGCCGATTCAACGGTTTGACAGTGGTTCAAACCGGAACCGAACTGATCAACTTCGGTTTGAGGAAATAACCACCGCACGCAGGCCAATTCTCCACCGGTTCCGGCCGGTTCTTGACGCGGCTGGTCGGTTTGCATCGGTGGCGGCCGGTTTCCTCGGTTTCTGTTCAGCCCTACATCATCATCATTATTCCCCCGTGTTGGCTGTAAAACCCCATAATCATCAGTTATTTCCTCATCATCTCTCACATTTGAGGTATCCATATAAGTAATACTTTCAGAAAAAAAAATAGCGATCGCCTACTAGATGTGCTTTCTTCCCATTTCTCCATCAAGAACAATATTGATATATTTAAAAACAACATGAAATTAAAAAAATTAAATAAGTTTCCACTAGCTATGTAAACAAACAAAAATCAAGAACAATCTGGACACATTTCAAACTACAAACAAACGATAAAGAGCATTGCTCCCTACAAACAGAATGCATCTAAGTTTCACCTTGGCCAAGTCCTCTTTTGTTATTTTATGAGTTTTGGGCCTTCTTAAAGGCCCCCTACAAACAGAATGCATCTAAGAGCACTGCTCCCTGCAAACAGAATGCATCTAATCCACTGGAAAAGCCTCCTATAAGTCGTAAGTCTCGTATGACCTGAGTTGGAATTTTGCCAAAAAACTCAATTTTTTAAAACAACAATCCTCAGTCTTCTTAGAGTTGCCATGTTTCAAGACAAGCATTTAGCCAATGAACAAATATAAAAACCCAAAAGATGTTCATTCCCGGGTTATATTGTATGTGATAGACACAAATCCATTATAGGCACATTCTCGTAAATAAATGGTTTTGGTTCTGGAGTTTGGAATCTTGGATGTAATTGCCACTCCAAGTAAAATCAAGAGCAACTCGAGCTCTCCATAAAATCAACAGCTTTCATGCCAAAAATAATAATAATTCCAAAGGTTTAGACACATAAAATTCCCAACTTAGCTCGAACCTAATAACATTAGCCAAACATCGAAATAATCTCCAAAAAATAAAAGCAACTAAACTTACAGACTCAACATATACACAAGGATTATATTTTCCTTACCTGCTCTGTCGATGGTGGAGGACGCCGGCGAAGGGAAGTGGAGGAGAAAAGCACTTCAACTCTGTGGATGATGGAGGAGGCCGTCGATGGGTGGTGGAGGAGAAAAGAACTGTGAATCCGTCGATTGGGCAGTTTGCTGCTTTCTGTCGATAGTGGCCAAGGCGATCGTTGGTAGTTCCAGTATGTGACTCTGTTGATGGTGGAGGAGGTCGTCCCTTCGATGGTGGGACGAGATTGGGTCGGGGGTGGTCATCGATGGTGGAGGAGATTGGGTCGGAGGAGGTCGTCGATGGCACGGCAGAGAGGGGGAAAAAGTAGCCTTTAATTTTCAATTTTCTTGGTTTAGTTAGTTTTGGAAACATGGGCAATTTAGTCAATTTAGTGATAAAAATGGAGGCAATTTAGTCAATTCATACAGAGTCCTAAAAGGGAGCTGTACGTAGCAGCTCTCTTTCCCATTTTGTAATCGTGGCAAGGTTTCATGAAATGGCATTGGAATTGATTGCTTGGGAAAGAGCAGTTGTGCCATTTTGACCAGAAAACTTGATTGAGAGCCTGGCATTAGATTAGTCAAAAGTCAGTGAAATTTAAAATATAGTTAAATTTTGTATAAATGATCTACATTAGACTAGCTAAAAACATTTAGCTTAAACTTTGAACTACAGTAACTCTAAAAGAATTTTTAAAGTTGGAGAGTCACTATTTACCCATCAAACTTATATTTTATTCACAAATAATCAACAAGGCTTTATTAAATTCTTTTTAAAACTTTTATTAGTAAATAAGGCTATATTATTTCCAGATTTTTCAAGAAATATCTTTTGTAAGCAAGGCTATATTATGTTAGATAATTAGGTTGATATAAAAAATAGTTTGGAAATAATAATTTTAAGTAAAAATTATATTATTAATTAATATATAGAGTGTATTTGTAAAATCTAAAAAAAATAATTTATTAAAAAATATTATTATTAAAATATATAATATTATATTATTATTTTAACTTTAAGATGGATAGTTCAATGTAGATTAAGATCTTCAATGGCTTTAGTTTTAACTAAAATCTCAACTTTTAGCCAACTTTTAGACTTTAGCAATCTAAATCATTGCCAATGCTTTGTGAAGCATCGCAAATTGGCAAGAGAAATGATAGCCTTACTATCTCTTTACACTTGGCAATGCACTGTTTGTGTAGATATATATATTTATATATATACATTATAATTCTATTTTTAATTTAGAGTGATCATGTAAAGGTCGTGTATCGATGCATCACTTATCTTGGACCCATTAAAATTGTGAAAAATTAAAACATCAATATTTGTTTTTATCATTTGTAGGTTCTACCTTTGTATTATACTAGATATAAATATATATATATATATAAATATATATAAATACAGGGCTTCCAACTATATATTTTTTAAAATGATTTATTTGGATAAAGTGACACCATTCCATCGATTGATTTAAAAAGGAATGATACGAACATCATTATAAATATGTAATAATTAATATTGAATAAATAAATAGAAGATTTTGGTTGTGATTAATAAACAAATAGTTCATATCCATTCGTTTTTTAGTCGGATGCATTTTGATGATTTTCTTTTACTAAATTTAAATTAATTTGTAAAATGAACTGTAATATAATTACACTCAATTTCTAAAACATGAATTAATTTCTTTTCCCACTTTAGCCATTTAACCTTTCATTGCATGGTCATATTATGTAGGAAAAAGCTACGCCCACCGCTCCTTCGTCCTGCTCCCCCTTCTCGCTTGATGTGGCTTTCATGTTGCATGCCACTATAGATTAAAAAAATAAAGCCATTTCATCTTCTTTCGTCTTCTCATCTTCAAACCCAGTTCGTCTTCAAGCCTCCAAGCATTTCGTCTAGCCTCCAATCATTTCGTCTTCAAGTCTCCAGGCATTTCATCTTCCCGTCTTCAAACCAATTTCATCTTCAAGCCTCTAGGCATTTCGTCTTCCCATCTTCTTTTTTCCATTTTGTCTTCAAGCCTCCATCCATCCCACCAAAGAGAAACTGTACACCCATTTCGTCTTACTCCATCCATCCCACGAAAGAGAAACCCTAAGCCCATTTCATCTTCCTATCTTTAGAAACTGATCCTAAAAGAACAAATCTATTCATCTTGGGTTTTCATAAGAACAACGGAAAAGTGAAAAAAAGAACCGAGAAATTTATACGGCATAGTTCGACCAAGTAGCTCACCAATTTATACCCAAAGAAGGAAAGTAAACAAAAAAGAAAAAAAAATTAAAGAAATACAGGAAGATACTTGAAGAAGCTTTCATTGAAATTTATGATACTTGAAGAAGCTTTCATCGAAAGGCGTTTCCTCTTTGAGACATTGATCCAGGACTCACAAATAAGCATACATGGTGAAAATTATTCTCATTGTTGTTGCTTGTTTTGGCTTGGCAAATTCTTGGCTCAGCAAAATAGAATTTGCCAAGCCTACATTCGTTTAAAAGGACAAACTAATTGGATACAATGAAGGGGGAGAACCTATACATGCCACTTGCCAAAGTGGGGCTGAATTGAGAGAGAGAGAGAGAGAGAGAGAGAGAAAACCCTAAAATCGAAGTCGTATTGGTTTTTAAGATGGTAAAGAAAAGAACTCTTCTGTTTACTTCAGCTGCAGCCACAGCCGACGGAGGAGGCACCGGAAAAAACGGTGGGGCTTGGTAGGCTGTCGATTTTGGAGAGGGGCAGGGCAGAGATTCAGAATAAATGCAGAGCTCCTTTTCGTTTTGATCTCCGTTTATTTTTATTTATTTTTTAATAATTAAAACGGACACGTGGCTCATGCCACATCAAGCGGGAAGTCGGAGCGGGATGAACAAGCGGAGATTGTAGAACTACCCTATTATATATAAGAATATTCTAGATATACTGTGAATGTTCGACTGTTTAAAGTAAGGTACATGTAAATAATAAAAAAGGGAAACAAATTTTGAAAAAGCGCTTAGGAACCGGACGGCCAAGAGAGATAGTAGAAGACAGTAGAGACGAAAACTAAGCAAAATCTAATGGTTAAGAGAGTTGTGTCAAATTAAAGCCACGAAACAACATTTTCAATTTCGTTCCATTCCTGCCAAAAATTTTCATTCCAGTCTAGTATCCGAGACACTATACATCATTGTTTCATATCGTTCTAAATTTCGGCCTATTACGGCCTATTTCAGCCATTTCAGTCAAATTTCGACCGGAATTGGCATTCCGAGCCCTATTCCGTTTCAGGTTGATTTAGTAGCATTTTTATAATTTTTTTGAGTTTGGATATCATTTTTGTAAATTTTAAATCTAGATGATATTTAATTAATTCTAAAATCTAAAATTTATTTATCCAATTTTTTTTCTAACTTTAAATATGTTCCCTCATTCTCTCTTTTTTTAATATCATTATTTTTAATAATTTCTCTGCTCTTTAATTTGTTTTGTGTCTCAACTCAAGTTTGTGATTTTTTTAATATTTTTTGACACTAATATCTCTACTTTTTTTTTTTAATGTTTTCAACGTATATTCATTTTACAAATAGTCAATTCTTCCATATATATAGACACATGCATGATGCACACTTACATATATTTATTCTATTAGTTATCAGTTTATATATACATATAAAAAAGGGTGATGCTACAAGGACTGATAAATGATTGATGAATTATGATCGATTAGTGCAATGCAATTTTTTTTCTTTTTTCTTTCAATCATTTTTTTATATATCTTTAGATATTTTTAAAAATATAGAAAAAATATCAATTCACTAATAGTCACTTTCTTAATCATTAAGTAAAAAACATAAAAATAAAAAATAAAAAATACAACCGGTCACTTTTATCGGTCATTTTTATTGGTTTAAATAGCATTTTCCTATAAATATATATATATATATGTAGCTAATCCCAAAACGGTACACTGAAACGTATTGGTATCGAAATATTTTGTTTCAGTGGTTAAATCAGAATGATCACAGGAATGAAATTTTAAACATTGCATGAACCTTGCCACTTCGACTCGTGAAGAGGGAAAATGCTTCACCCAGACGAGCACTGCAGAAGCAAAAGTGCACTCGACGAGCACATTGAAAGAGCATTTAGCTTGTCGAGGTAACGAGCACCATGAAATGACGGCGCTCAAGGTGGTGAGCAATTTTGCTCTCTATGGTGCTTATTTGGGGAGAGAGCACTTTTATTTTTAAAAACTAATTTGAATAGCAAAATAATAAAAATTAATTATTACCAAGATTGAGCTTTTAAAATTTATTCACAATAGATACTACAACATAAATGATTTTTTGAAAATATTGAACTCTTTGTTTATTTTTTTCAAATTTCAAATGATCCGTACAGAGAAAATGGAAAATGTGCCCTCCCACTATCTATTAACTTATACAAAAGCCAAGTTCTTAATTAATAATTTGGCGTTCAGCCTGTACCATTCGGCCTAACTGCAAACCCAAATTTCATTTAAGTCCGCACTATTCGGTGGCTAAACGGTTTGAGTGAAGAGTGAAGAGGTGCAACATTATTTTACAAAGAGTGAAGCGGTGTTTAAACGGTTTAAATGCACTATAAACCATTAACCGTTTATTTGCAAAGTGGTGCGATTATTTTGGATATTTTTATTTGAGTGGTATTATTTTACAGATTATTTCTATCTTAATTTTACACTTGCACTCTCTTCAATAGGTACACTAATCTATTACTATATATAAAAGCGGAGTTATATAATTTCGATGTGACATTCTACTCATAAAGGTAGTCATTCTACCCATTAAATTTAAAGTTTTATATTTAAGAAGCAGTAAACCTTTTAAAAGTAATGTTTCATTATGAATCATTCTAATTTTTAAGTGTCATTTCTTTTCTTACATATAAACATATAAACCGAAAGAACTAATTCAACATTTATATTATTTTGTATTTTAAGTGGAGTCAAATGACTCCGACGTGGCAATCTACTCATAAAAATAGGCATTCTACCCATTAAACTTGAAGTGTTATGTTTATGGAGCGGTAATCCTTTTAAAAGTAATGTTTTATTATGAACTGTTGTAACTTTTAAGTTTTATTTCTTTTCTTACATATAAAGATATAAACCGATTCAAGTCTCCACTCAAAAGTACTATTTCAACTTGTACATTGTTTCGTCAAATAAACTACCCTATACACCGTTTTAAATTTCTCCACAATAAAATCTGGTCTCTCTCTAAATCTCTCTCCCTCATATACAATATACACAACAATCCGCGCAACGTGCAGATTATAGGCTCGTTACTCTTGATACACATGTAAGCGGGTATATTCTCAATTAGCCACGTGTACATAATAAAAAAGGGGAACAAATTGGGAAAAAGCGCATTAGAATTGGACGGCCAAGGAGATAGTAGAAGACAATAGAGAGGAAAACTAATCAAAATCTAATGGTTAAGAGAGTTGCGTCAAATTAAAGCCACGAAACAACTTTTTAAGCCCTTCTCCTCTCAAGGTTAGTGCACTATTTTTAAAAAAGATAGGTTCTGCTATTAAAAAATAAGTTTTTATGTGAATCTCAATTTATACACTTTTATTAAAAAAATACAAGGACTTACACACTCTAAACTTACAAATTTCATTTCTCTTAAACTTTTTACTTGCACTCTCTTTTTCCGCACTCAAAATGGAATCTTAGGAGAGCATCGAGATTAGCCTCCTGAAAGTTAATAAAATGGGGTAATTATACACGTACATCTTCTTTACTACTGCTTTACTATCCAGTTTTTTTTTTCCTTTTTCTATTTGAATTTGGATTAAGAAATTTCAGAATATGATCTTCTTGCATAATCTAGAACAAAATAAATTCAATCAATCAACATAATCATATAAATTAATTAAAAATAAATTCAATTTTAGAAGGCAAAAATGGTGAGGAACCAATGACAGGCATGATCTTTGGGGTCTAGTGATTACCTATTTTTATACTACAAATAGTATCCTAGGCAAAGGGGATTGGTGTTGTCAAAAACGTGTAAGAAAGAAGTAGACAAGATTGTAAGATATGTCACATTCGCTTGAGTTTATCAAGGCCTAAAAAGAACCATTTCATGTAACATTATCAAGCCAAAGCCAAGATCAAAAACAAGTTTTAAGGCAAATATCAATGCCCAGTTAACCATTGATGGGCATTGGTTTCTTACCACTATCGTGCCTGACGAAAATCACGATTTAAGCTCGAGGAGAGAATCTTTTTTAAATGAAACAAGCAGATGGATCCGATAATGAAAAAATTCTTGAGTGGAATGATAGAGCTAGAATTCCAATGAGTAAGAACTTAAACTCATTGGTTGTGTAGGCTGAAGGGTTTGAGAACTTATCCTTTGTCGAGAAGGATTGTAGAAATTTCATTAAAAGGGAAGATATCTTAGTCTTAAGGTGACGGATAAGTGCTTTCTAAGTGTTTTAGTAGGATGCAAAAAGTTTACAACGACTTCTTCTATACCATAAAAATAGATAATCATTGTACGCTAAAGAATGTTTTATGGGCTGATACAAGATGTAGGGTATCATATGAGTATTTTAGCGATGCCATTACATTTGATACCATGTACATGACTAAAATATACGGGATGTCTTTTTTCCATTCGTGGAGGTAAATCATCATGACTAGTCTACAATTTTGGGGGCATGGTTGATATCCAATGAGGATATACACTTTTCTCTGGTTGTTCAAGCAATTGTTGAAGTGCATGAACAACCATGCACGCAATGCAATAATAACTGATAAAAAAAAGGCAATAAAATCAGGCATAGCAAATGTGTTCCTAAGTGCACAACACAGATTTTTCTTTTGGCACATAATGAGAAAATTCTGAGAAGCTTTGGTCACAAGGTTAATACCATGCTATCAAGAGTGCCATTCAGACTTCGTGTATGAGTCTCAAAGTTATATAGAGTTCAAACAAAATTGGCAAAATCTAGTTGACACTTACTATCTTTAGTAGAATGCATGATTGAGTATATAATGAGCGGATGCATTGGGTCCCTGCATATGTCAAAAGAGAGGTAGTGACACCATGGATGTAACTTGAGTTGATGTTGTTTCGGTCAAGTAGCTTGAATTTATGTAATGAAACTTCCCAAGATGTAACTTGAATTAAAACTTGAGGATGCATTATAGACAGTGCAGGTGTGTTGATGTTGTGTTCCTTTCAAACAAAGTGAAACTAACTATTGTGATGGAACTTTTGTTAGATGATGTGGATGTAACTTTCTAAAAGAAACTTTTGATAGATGATGTTAATGTAACTTTTGAAAAGAAACTATTGTTCAAAGGGTTATTTGAACAAATCTTCTCTTGTCTTTTTAGAAACTAAAAATGAATTTGATCATTTTGTCTAGATGATGTATGCTAAAAATATGTTACATTAACAATGGCAAAAACCAATGGCGCCATTTGGCTATCTTTGTACTTGAATGTTGGTTCAATTCTCATTAGCGACATGTCTATCCCGCTCACAAGTGATCCAGTGAAAGCCAACCATCATTAGATCCATTAGAAATTATACCAAATTTTAGCACATAAGAGACAGGTGCATGGATCCATTTGTTTAACATACAACTCCAGATAACATAAAACATTATCTTCAAAACTACAACACAAACTCTGGCAATATCATTTGGTATCGTGGTCCAACACTTATAATTAACACAACTAGAAGATCAACCATAAATAAAACATCAAACATTTCATATTATCTTTAAACTTTTTGTTATTATAATTCTATTATAATAGCAAATACTAGGATAAATACAACTCATAATAATATTTTCACAACAGTGCTACCACAACAACTGGATAGACATGTCTCTAATGCGCTGAATAAACTGATAGGCAAACAATATATTGGACCTATTGTTAAAGTGCCGAACTATTGTGTCACTAAAGGAGTCTAATTCTTGGGCAATGCTGCAAATTAGGATGACCAAAACTTAATTTTTTAAAGTATTATGCCAATAAAGTTCTGCTGCATAATCAAATGATTGGAGTTATGCTACTGATTTAGCATGTTGAACTTGTGGGTCTTTTCTTGTTGTAATAGATTTTCTTTACTAAACTTGAGAAAAAACAGGGCCCGGGAGAGGGGTGTGGGCAAAGGAAAAAAGAGAGAGCCTAATCACCTAAATATATGCTCTAGGCATGCACCTAGGTTGTAGTAAGCCAACGAAAAAGAGTCTCAATGCTTAATTGGATCTATGACGATGACGCACGTCATGAAGGATCACCTGGATGTCGAAGACAACAATGGAGAGTGGGCGTTATCCCTTGGCTTCAGTATCTCTATTGTCGTCGGTGAATAGGATGACTTGGATGGGACGAAGGCATCGGTTAGAGGCGTTTGGATGGGAAAAAAGTTGGGTTGCTACTTGCCTTATACGGGCGGGTAGCTGACCCTCCCAGCTCCCACACCTGCCTGGTTGGGGACCAAGTTTTCAGCCTTGCCACTTGGCCCCTCCCATCCAGACGGGTGGACGGATTGGCCTATGCCCATCTGGCCACTCCATGCGGCGAGAGAGAGAGAGAGAGAGAGAGAGAGAGAGAGAGAGAGAGAGAGAGAGAGAGAGAGAGAGAATGTTATACCCTGAACAAAACGACATCATTTCTTGCCAATGGGGTGTCATATTTGCCAATAAAGGGTGTCATAATGTAGATGATTTGATTTTGCAGTTCAAGAAACAACCTGTTAAAAAGGTTAACAATTTTATCAAATGCAATTTAGTGATACCTGAAGAAACTGTAATTAAATCAGAAATGTGGTTGTTCAAAGATAAATTTACGAGTCGTCTAATGTTACCTAAATTATAAAGGTTCGAACGTATATTTATGGTGAAACCTAACCAAAAGAGAAAAAATGTTAAAAAACTAAATTTTATCGAACTAAAAAAACTGGGGAGTTTGGTCAGAGACGACATATATGATCGAATGCGGCAGTATCTTTCACTACGGGGAAGGTAGAAGGTCAAGCCGTTGATTTTCCGTGTTTTTTGCGCGTGTAGATCACTGTATAGTGGTTTTTTATATATATTTTTTTTCTTTCGTCCTCTGCTTGTTCTCCCTCCGGTCTCTCTCGCTTCAATATATATATAGCAGAATTCTTAGAGCTTTCAGTATTTGCTTAAAAAAAATTAGAAACGAGAAATTGAGCAAATATTGCTATCTATTTCACCAATGCTCAATTAAAATTGCAATAAAAAAAAAAACAAAAAACAAAAAACAAAAAATTTAGAGAAAATATTGCTCATCATTTTCTAGTTGACATAATTCGATCGGATCGAATGGATGTCATTTTAATATAATGTGAACGTAAGAATTATCCTGCCCAACAATTACATCTTATAACTTATTTAAAATTACAGATATTTATTAATAATGTGAAACGTCATCGATAGCTAGGCATGTATAATGAATTAGATCATCCATGAGTTTCAAGCTTTATGACAACGGATAATATTTTTAAAACCCATTTTAATCAGCTTAACTTACAGATCTATTTTCATGTCAATTTTTTTTTCTCGCATGAGAGAAAGTAGAAAACTGCATTAATATTAGAGAAATCATAAAAATTCCTTATTTTTATTTTTAAGATTTACTTGAAATTACTTCCTATGGAAGCTGAAGAGGAGGTTTCAGACAAGAACTCTTTTAAAATTTGACATTTATCATTTGATTATATAATAAGCATATATTTTGAGAGTTTAGTTTTACAAAACCATTCTAAAAGTAATATAAATTGACGTGTTTCAATATATTAACTCAGATCAATTTTACTGTAAAATAAATTTTACAATATGATCCACTACATCAAACCATATTAATTTATGATGTAGCTTTTATGAGATTTATTTGAGAATTTTTTAAAATTATGTGCATATCACGTAATTAATAAAAAATTATACGGCTATGTTTGGTTAGTGAGTTCACTTCAAACTACTTCAAAACTATTCACAAACTATTCACTATTTTTATTATTATTTATAATTTTTAACTATTATTTACAGATTATTTGTGATCAATTTAACATCCAAACATAGCTAGTAATTGAGTAGAGTTAGGTTGACTTGTAAATTTATTAGTTAAAAAAAAACGGACAGTAGAGTTAGGTTGGGCTGTAAATTTGTGAGAGCAAACTTTTTTTTCTTGGCAAGTTTACTGCATTAATACGTAAAGCAAATACAAGGCGTACAGGTCTTGATAATATTACAATTACAAGTTAAATAGGATAGTCCTTGCCAAAATTTAAGCAAGCAAGGGGGAATGGTGGAGAGGTGGAGAGGGATAAGATTCCAAAATTGACGCGTAGAAGTTGCCCATTACTTTATGTCATGCGCACATTAATTTTGTGATCCAAGAATTTTTTCATTGACCAATCCTCTAGGGAAGATAGCAGGTGCCTATGTAAGATTTGAGAGAAAATCTAATAATAAAGAATCGTTAAAATACTAACCTGTGGCCATCATTGATCAAGTATTTGCAAGAACCGATTATTTCTAAATTGTGTACCCTCATAATTTCTATATGGAGAGTATTGGGTGAGAGTTTTCAGCCTATCTTTTTTTATGTTAATCAATGTGACTGATGGAGAATCACGGGCCTTTATATATAGATAGGCCAAGACCCTTTTCTACTGTTTTCTAAGTGTTGCTTCCTTCCATCAATGAATGTAACTGTTGCTATTTAAATGAGTATTATCTTTATTTTAATTATTAACCCCATGCTCTCTACATGTTTCAAAAATATTTTTATTAAGAGCCCTTTTGTCATGGGATTTGCAATCATAAAAGATGTACTTGGTGGGTCATGATCATGTGAATGATATTCTGGATTCTTTAGCAGGTTGCAAGGGAGATTCGGATGTCTTGGTATGGACAAAGCAAGATGGTGGTTGTTTCTCCACTCAAACTGCGTGGGATTATATCCGTATTAGGGGTTCTATGGTAAATGGACATCCTTGGATGTGGCATAAGTTGCTCCCATTGAAGGTTTCGGTGTCTATGTGGAAGGCTTGGCATAATGCCTTTAGTGTGGATGATAGTCTTCGTCGTGTAGAGGTGCCGATTGTTTCTAAGTGTGATTGCTGTGATGCTGGTAATTATGAGGATCAAAATTATGTTTTGTTTGGAGGGAATTTTGCTGTGCGGATCTGGCGCTATTGTGGAGCTATCTTTGGGTTACCACTTCGTGGTACTTGGAAAGAGTCAGTGTCTCTTTGGTTTCATCGAGCTTCTTCCTTATCTCAGGTTGGTACTATTGTGGGCCTTCTTCCTTCTCTTATTTCATGGCGTCTTTGGCGTCATAGATGTGTTGCTCGTATGGAAGGTCATCTTAAATCTTTTAATTTGGTTTGGCATTCGATTGTTTATGAGATTCGCGCTATATGCCAGGGCATTCACAAAGTTTCGAAATGTTCTAGGAGCGATTCTCAGATTTTACAATCCTTGCTTATCTTGCCTCTTCTTCGCCCAAGGCGAGGCTCGAGGTTGGTGGTCTGGTGCAAACCCCCCAGGGTCGTTTTAAGTTAAACACGGATGGAAGTAGCCTTGGGAATCCTGGGCCGTCTAGGGCGGGTGGTATTATCAGAGATGATCATGGTAATTTAATTCATGCCTTTGCCTTTCCTTTTGGGTCTGATTCGAATAATAGGGCAGAATTATTAGCGCTGCTGCATGGCCTTAAAGCTTGTAAAGCTTTGAGAATTAGATATGTGGAAGTTGAACTTGACTCACAAGTAATGGTCTCGTGGTGGAAACAACGGCGATGTGGGGTTTGGTATTTTGAGGATTTTTGGGAGGAGATTCTTGATCTTTTGGATTTGATGGTCTACTCTGTCTGTCATGTTTTCAGAGAAGGTAATAAAGTTGCTGATTGGCTTCCTAAGTATGGTTCGCTTGGTCATTGCATGGAGCAGCGAGAGATTGGGGAAGTGCCAAGTTTGTTGAAAGGTCTAATCCTCTTGGACAAGCTGTGTATTCCTTCGTTACGCTGTCTTTAATCTATTCCTGTCTTTTTTGTTTGTTTCTTAGGCTTGTTTAGTTTTTTCTTGTTTGTTGTTTGCTTGGCTTTAGGCTTGTTAGTTTATTGTTTTGGTTGTTTGGTTTATTTTGACACTTGGTTTTTGGTTAATTTATAGCGTTTATCATGTAAGCCTCCAAGTGTTTTGTTGTTACCACGGTATTCTTTCGCCACAAGTCAGGGCATATTAATAAACTTGAGACGGGGCCACTATGTGTGTGGCTACCGGCTCTTTTTTTTTTTTTTTAAAAAAAGGATGTACTTATATGCTCTATTGAGGCTTCTTGTTCCTTGACTCTCTCTCTGATAGTAAGATACTTTGTATCAGTATGTTTACTTTTGCTCCCACTCTTGTTATTCTTAGAAAAGAAAACTGCTGCCAAATTATCACAGTAAATTCTTAAAGACTTAGATATTGAATCAACAACTTGAAGCCCTGTGATAAAACTCCTCAACCATTTTGCCTGTGAAGTTGCTTCAAAGCATGCTATAAACTCTGCCTCCATAATAGATGATGCAATGATCATCTGTTTGGTGCTCTTCCATGATATAGCACCTCCTACTGACATGAAGACATACCTTGAAGTGGACATTCTGGAATCTTGACAACCCGCAAAATCTGAGTCTGAATATCCAACCACTTCCAGACAATCAAAATGCTTATAAGTAAGCATATATATTATTCTTGGTTCCTTGTAAATATCTCATAACCTTTTTAGTAGCCTTCCAATGTTCTATTCTAGGATTGCTTTTGTATTTTTCTAATATTCCCACAACATATGCAATATTAAGTCTTATACAAACCTGTGCATGCATTAAACTGCCAACATCAAATGCATATGAAATGTTTTCTACTTATTTCTTTTCCAAAGCATTTTTCGTACATTGACTTAAACTCAGTTTATCACCCTCTAATATGGGTGGTGCATTGGGTGTACATTCATTCATTCTAAAATTTTCCAACAACTTTTCAATGTAGGTTTTATGAGAAAGTCCTAAAATTCTTTTAGACTTATCTCGATGAATCTCTATGCCCAAAACATAAAATGATTCACCTAAATCCTACATTTCCAAGCTTTGGAATAGAAATTTTTTGTGTCATGTAGTAGACCCAAATCATTAGTTGCAAGTAAAATATCATCAACATGTAGGACTAAGAAAATAAACTTACTCCCACTAAATTTATGGTATATGCAATTATTCACGATGTTCTCTATAAAACCAAATGAAGTAATAACATTATGAAATTTCAAATACCATTGACGAGATACTTGTTTTAGTCCATAAACTGATTTTTTAACTTGCAAACTAAATGATCACCTTTATCAGAATGAAACCCTTCAGGTTGCTTCATGTATACTTCTTCTTCAAGTGTCCCATTCAAAAAAGATGTTTTCACATCCATTTGATGTAGCTCTAATTCAAAGTAAACTACTAATGCCATGATTACTCTAAAAGAATCATTTTTAGAAACTGGAGAGAAAGTATCATGGTAGTCAATATCTTAATTTCGTGTTTCCTCCCACTCTATCTTTCGAGGAACATTACTCTCACTTATTCCAAAACTCTCAATAAATTTTGCATTTCTAGCTTCCACAATTCTGGGTGTATGTGAGGGATAATAAAATCTGTAGCCCTTAGAATTTTTTGCATAGCCAATGAAATAACCACTGACTATTCTTGGATCCAATTTCTTTAGCTGTGGACTATAGACACTAACTTCAACTTGATAACTCCATATGCGCATATGCCTTAAACTAGGTTTCCATCCTTTCCATAATTCAAATGGTGTTTTGGAAACAACCTTAGATGGAACTCTATTTAAGATATACACTGCAGTTTTTAAGACCTCACTCCATAAAGATAAAGGAAGATTACAATTACTGAGCATACTTCTTACCATATCCATAAAGGTACGGATTCGCCTTTCAGCAACACCATTTTGGTGAGGTGAACCTAGCATTGTCTACTGAGCAATAATGTTTTCTTCCTTGAGAAAATTTGCAAATGGACCCGGTTGTTGCCCTGACTCTGTATATCTACCATAATATTCTCCAACTCTGTCAGAAATTACGATCTTTATTTTTTTTTCTAATTGTCTCTCTACTTCCTTTTTATATATTCTGAAAGCATCCAAAGGTACTAGTCTAGATAAAAATTTGGAGTTTTTAAATACAGAAACATTTGAATTCATAAAATTAAATTCAAATCCAAAGGTACTAATCTAGATAAAGAGACTAAGTTTCTAGAAAATGAAAGTACACCAAGTGTGTTTTCAAGATCCAAAATATAACCATTATTTAAAATAAATCTAAAAGCTCCTACAGCCACGACATGTGAATGTATCCCATTTCTTGAGTAGATGCCTTTCACTTCTCATCGGTTTCCTTAGGCTGAGAAACCCCTGCATGATATTGACAACATAAATTGAATTACCCGAATAAATCCACCATGTATTATGATGAGAGTCTATAAAATTGGACTCATATCACACAAGAGAATTGAGATAACCTTTTTTTCTCAAGCCATGATTTATACTTTATGCAATCTTTTTTTTTTTTTGTGCCATTTTTTCTTGCAGAAGAAGCATGTATCATTGTCTCTATAGCATTTAAATGACGCTTTTCTATCATTTTTCCACTTATTAACGCCAACACTTTTTCCTTTCTTCCATTGTCCCTTCCTTTGAGTAACAAAATGAGCACTCTCAATATGTTCATGTTTCAATCTCTCTTCTTCTTGTACACACATGGTTAAGAGTTCATTAATGGACCATTTTTCCTTATGTGTGCTGTAGGAAATCTTAAATGGTCCATATTATGTAGGAAGAGAGTTGAGTATGAAATGGACAGGGAATGAATTTGACATCTCAATCTCTAAAGACCTTAGTTGGGCTGCAATATTCCTCATTTCCATTATGTGCTCACACATGCTTCTGGATTTGTCATGCTTCATAACTGATAATTTGTTCATTAGAGTGCTAGCCAATGCCTTATCAGAACTAACAAATTGCTTTTCAATAGCCTTTATGTAGTCCTTGACTTTATCATATTCTGGGATTGAACCTCTAATGCTCTTACTCACATGTGACTTGATGAGCGTGGGACTTAATCAATTAGACCGCTCACACCTTTTATAGGTATTTTTATCTACCAATGAACTTGATTCAGTAAGTATAGTTATTTCATCCATACGAAGTGCCAATTCCAAATCCATACACCCTAATGTTAAAAGAACATTTTCTTTCCAGTCCGAAAAATTATCCCCATTCAGAATTGGAATATTAGAAGATTCACTATTTAAAAAAGAAGTCATAGTAGCTGCAATAACATAACCAAGAACATATATCAATGCTTTGAATCAAACATTAACTATAGTTTGAATTGACCAATGTCTAATTCAAAAAACAAATCTAAATCTCCTTGTGGATAAATATTGTAATATGCATAAGATTTGCTTGTATTTTTCTTCATAATAAGACTAGTGTTTTACAAATATTTAAGAAAAAGAGATCCCGCACCTATGGGTATAGGAAATCTCCTTTACCTAATATCATTTTCACTATCTTATTCCAATTAAATCATCATTTTTTTTTTAAATAATTACCTCCATGTAGGGTCAAGTAATTACTATAATAACTTAATTGCAATATAAAATGCCATTATAACAACATAAAATCAAATATATTAAAATATTATTGTATCTTAAGATGTTGTGGCTATTCTAAATACACAATAATATTTATACTCTAATATGACATTTTTTTAAAATAATAAAATCATCATAACATATTCATTCACCATGATATTGCATTAACAAATAATTCAAAATATATCCTCACGGACTGGTTCTTTAAAAAAACTTAATTGTGAGTTTTTAAGAATTTTGAACCAAACAAATTAATCACAATAAATCTGGTACCCAATGGTCAATCAAACACATGAGTGTTTTTTTTATCACGTGGGTCAAAGCGGCCCATATTAGTCATCATTTTGTTTTTAATTATTTTTTTTTAAAAAATGATGAGCGGTTAAAACGTTTATCAACACAAGTGCACACACCTTGAGAGGCACAATTTTTTATTTTTATTTTTATTTTTTTGATAAGGAAAATCGCATTAATAAAAGGAGTTTTACAAACAATTATCAAGCTAAATGGCTTGAGAAATAAAATCTGGAAAACCAAAATACCACATCTCAATAGACTCAACAACCCAAGCATGTCGGGCGAAGCCATGAGAAGCTTCATTACCCACCCCACTTACATGTTGAATTTGAACGTCATCAAACAAAGACATCAACTTCTTGGTTTGTAGCAGTAAAACACCCAGCCTCGAGGAAGACTCTGTTGGATCTTGAAGTTCCCTCACCATCAACAAACAATCACTCTCAATCACCACCTTTTTAATACCCATAGGGATACATAGCTGCAAACCCCGAAACACAGCAAGTAATTCAATATCTTCAGGTGAAGAAACTTCTAGCTCAACCTTACTGACTGCCATAATAACTGTCTCATTCTCATCTTGCAATATGGCACCTATCCTTGCTTTTTGTTGGTCGTGAAACATAGCTTCATCTACATTTAATTTCAAGAAACCAACCAGAGGCAAAGTCCCTCTACAAAGCTTTTTAACATTTGTATTTATGCACTGTTTTGCCTTTGAGAACAACTCTTGAAGGGAAAGAGCATGTTCCACCACCTGCTTTGGCTCAATTACCACTTGGTCATACATCTTTTTGTTGAGTCTACCAAAATCCCCAGGTTGTTGAGAAAAAGGTAGTCAAGGTATTTGTGTTACCCATGGTTTGTAAATTCAAAACCACCTGAAAAATAGAACCTGTGACAACTACACTCTGCATAATAGGCATGAAAATATTTCATTGATATCAAATGGAAGGACAACTTATCAAGGCATGTACTAGATTTTCATATTTTTCAGAACAAAAACGACATACCTCCTGATTAATGAGTTTCCTCTTTTTCAGATTACCTTGAGTAGATAGTCCATCTCTACAAGCCCTCCAAGCAAAAATTTTGATTTTATTAGGGACTTGCATCTTCCAAATTGCCTTCCACAAAGCTTGTTGTTATCTTGCATTACAACATTCACCCATTGAGTTCCCCACATTGGTGTTCTCCTGCCTAATAATTCTATAGGCACTTCGCACACGAAAAAGACCACTTTTCTCAAGAGTCCACATCCACTTATCAAGTTGGGTTCCAGGGCATATAATAATTTTTAAGATTTCATAAGAGGCATTAGGACTAAATAGACTTCTTACTTTTGCAACATCCCACCACTTGCTATCCCTATCCAGTAAGGTGCTCATTGTATCTTCATTTAGTGCATTACCATGTGAAACAACCAAGAAAGCATCATGAAAACCAGGGATCCAAGGTTTCTTCCACACTTTAGCAGTCTTCCCAACCCCAATCCTCCATCTACATCCCTTGAGTAGCCAAGGTTTTGCTGTCCATATTCCTCTCCAAGCATAGGAGGGGTTACCCCCTAATTTAGACTCAAAAAAGCTATTTTTGAGAAAATATATGGCCTTATAAATCCTATGTAAGAGGGAATTCTGAGCATTAAGGATTCTCCACCCCTGTTTAGCAAGTAATGCTAAGTTGAAGGATTTTAAAGCTTTAAAACCCAGTCCCCCTTGTGCTTGTGGTTCACACATCTTCTCCCAACTACCCAATGGATTCTTCTCTATTCATTTTTTTTACCCCACCAAAATCTAGCCATCATAGCCTCCAACTCTGAACACAGTGTAGAGAGTAACATAAAACAGCTCATAGAATAAGTAGGAATAGATAAAGCAACAACTTTAATTAAAATTTCCTTACCCCCTTGAGAAAGTAACTTTTCTATCCAACTATGTAATTTTTTCCATACTTTTGCTTGATCTCAGAAAAAGCCTTAGTTTTAGATCTACCAACAACAGGAGGTAGGCCCAAATATTTATCATATTGTTGTTTACTTGTTACACCCCATAAATCCATTATCTCGGTCTCACTACATTAGTCACATTGGAGCTAAAAACCATGGAGGTTTTCTCTCTATTAATTTTCTGCCTAGAGGCTTTTTCATAATTATTCAACAAATTTTGCAGCCCTCTATTCTCATCCACATTAGCTTGACAAAAAATCAGACTATCATAAGCAAATAACAAATTGTTTACCCGAGGTGCACCCCTACACACCTTAACACCAGAATTTTTTTTCTCAGTCTCAGTCTTAAGCAATAAAGAAGTTAAGCCCTCTATGCACAGGAGGAAGAGATAAGGGGATAAGGGATCCTCTTGTCTCAATCCTCTAGAAGGTATGATTGGGCCCTTAAGAATGCCATTAATCAACATTGAATATGAGACCATGGACATGCATTGCGTAATCAATTTCACAAACTTTCTCTCAAAACCCAGCTTCATAATAGCTTCTAAGAAATCTCATTCAATTCGGTTATATGCTTTACTCATGTCTAATTTAAGAGACATGTAGCATTTTTTTCCTATTCTTTTATGCTTCAAAAAATGAATCAACTCATAAGCAATAAGCACATTGTCTATAATCAAACGGCCAGGAACAAAAGCACTTTATGATTCTGATATAATGCTAGGGAGGACCTGGTTCAGTCTATTAGCAATGACGTTAGACAGAAGTTTATACACTACGTTGCATAGGCTGATGGGGCAAAAATCAGCCACTTTTGTAGGGAATTTTTTCTTAGGGATCAGTGTTATAAAAGTGTGATTCAATTCAAGAGGGAGCTCACATATATTCAGGGCCTGCAAGATAGTTGTACTGCTGTAGTGATTGCTCCACCAAATTCAGGCCAAAACTTTTGAAAAAACAAAGGAGCCATGCCATCGAGGCCCGGAGCTTTCGGGGGGTGCATATGATGCAATGCTTGTAGAACTTTATGCTAAAAAAAGCTTGCAACTAGCCCCTCATTCTTCTTATTTGTAACTTTTGCATTCAAATTTCCTGAGAATTCCATAGACCCCCTTTGATCCACTGTTGTAAAAAGCTTTGTAAAGAAATTCTGAATAACTTGTTCCCTGTCTCCACCACTCTTCCATATGCCATTATCATCTTGAATTTTTAAAATAAGATTCCTTTTTTTTTCTTTTTTTTTTCCTTTTAGTTGCTTTTGCATGGAAGAACGTAGAATTTTGATCACCTTCTTTTAACCATAAAGCTTTGAACCTTTGCCTCCACATCATTTCATCCCTCTCCAACCATAAGTGGACCTCATTTCTAGTAGCATCAAGAGTTTCCTTTTTAGTGCTCCTTTGATCACATTCTTCTAGATCTTGTAGTTTGTTTTGGGTGCTCCTCAAGTGTTGCTTAACTTTCCCAAAGTGGGACTAATTCCACCTTTGGAGTCTATGTGCACACTCTGGAATTTTACTCATAACTGACTCCATATCGTTCCTGGCTCCAACTTCCTTCCAAATATCTTTCACAATATCCTCTCAGCCCTTCTCACCTAACCACATGGCCTCAAATCTAAACAACTTTGGCCTTTTCTATTTGCAAATCACTCCCTCAATCTCAATCCATATTGGCAGGTGGTCAGAATAGGCTGCAGATCCGTGACTTACTCTAGCATTTGGAAAATCAGCACACCACAGGACATTTGCAAGACACCTATAAATTCTCTCACTAATGCGTTGTGTCCCTTCTCTACGGTTGCACCAAGTATATATAGGTCCACTAAAACCTAGGTCTCTCAGAGAGCAATCATTTAACACGTCTCTGAAATCAATAATTTGTCTCTCAAGTCTCATCCTTTCCCCCCATTTTTTAGCCTCACTTAGAATCTCATTAAATCACCAACCAGCAGCCATGCCCCTCTCCTGCTACTGTGTACTCTGTGAATAAGATCCTACATTCTATAACGCAGATGAGCCTCAGGATAACCATAAACCTCGGTAAAGTAAAAAAAAATAAAATATAAACCCCAACATTTTTAATCATAGCATCGATATGATTTGCAGAGAAGCTCTGAATTTCTAATTCTATTTCCTTACTCCAAAACAATGCAATACCACTACTTTTTCCCACACAATCAACAGCTAGGCAATTAGAAAAACCAAGCTTACACTTACAAATTTCCACTGCTTGAGTTCTTAATCTTGTTTCTTACAAGAGCAGAACATTGGGTCCTTCCTTCACAATTACATCGCGAAGTGTCCGAATGCCTTGTGGGTTCCCAAGCCCATGGACATTCTAGTTTACGATTTTCATTTTCTCTGGTGGGGCAGAACAATAGCCGCCACCAATCTATCATTTTTGGTAGGAACTTTCGAGCCATCGACCTCTTTTTCAGAAGCACTTCTCTTAGCTTGCCGAACCTCCTCTTCTTCTTCTCTATCTTCCCCTTTCCATTTCTTGTTGTTGTTGTTATCCGTAGAATAGATCTCCGTATTATTCTTTCTTCCTAGTAGGAGCAATTTGAAAAGCCATTATTTCATGCGACGCCATTTAATGAAAAATGGTTCACAAGGAAAAGCAATCCCTCATGCCTCTGGAAAAAGCATGGTCTCTGACATTTAGGACGTCACATGTGTTTCAAGGGCATTGTATTCGAGTCCCAACTCATCAAAGTTTATTTATTTATTTATTTTATTTTATACTTGTATGGGTTAAAAAACAAAAATAATAATCTCTAACAAATAACAACTCACAAATCGATATCAACAAAGATCATGCCTAGACATGTGTTTCAACAAACAACCAACATAACAATCGAAATCTATACTAAATAACGTGGCACAAGAGTTTGATATGATACCACTATTGTAAGATTTGGATGAAAATCTAATAATAAAGAATCGTTAGAATAATAACCTCTGGCCATCGTTGATCAAGTTTTGTAAGAACCGATTGCTGCTGAATTGTGAACCCTCACAATTTCTATATGGAGAGTATTGGGTAAGGGTTTTGTAACACCCCGTATTTTAGTGTTTTTTTAATGAAGGATTATTTTAATTAATTTAATGATTGATTCTCTAGTTTTAGTATTTTGGGAGTTTTAAAATATTATTTTATAATATTTTATTGGGCTTTCTTCTTATTAATTA